>PVJI01001129.1:0-199735 GCA_004026765.1 Micronycteris hirsuta | reverse complement strand
CTCCTTCTCCTTCTCCTTCTCCTTCTCCTTCTCCTTCTCCTTCTCCTTCTCCTTCTCCTTCTCCTTCTTTCTTCTTCTTCTTCTTCTTCTTCTTCTTCTTCTTCTCCTCCTCCTCCTCCTCCTCCTCCCATCTCCTGCCCCAGATCTCCACAGATCTCCACACTCTTAGGCCTCATTTGCTACTCAAAATAGAGATGGCAAAATTTTTCCAAACAATAATAGTTCACTTGTCAATCGTTCCCTCATAGAATGTTCAGGTATTAGTTTTTGAAATACTATTCCTTTAAGTTTCTTGTTTATATAAATTCTCACCAATTCCACAAAAGGAAAATTGGAGAATCCAAACATATTGAAACACTCCACCTTACAAAAGTAGACCTAGCTTCTAAGATATAGGGGTGCAAATTGTCGATGACTGAAGCTAAAGAAATGAATACTTTTTAGAAAATGGAAAAGGCACCATCTTTGGTGCAAAAAAATGTAGGCAAGGCAGTTTGAAATATCTGCTGAATTTAGAACTTGGACCCTTCAGGTTCTCATCTCTATTCTGATCAACTATTCCTCTTTTCAAGCTTCTTGAAGAGAATTAAGAACATCTTTATGTCATGCAACTAAAGGAGAATCAATCCTAAAACAAGTGTACTGACTCCCAAGGCAGGATATTCACTACATCACACACCACAACTTATATATTGGAATTTAAGGTGAATAAAGAATTCATTTTATGCATATTAAGCATGGCATATTTAAAATTGTCTTTCCTTAACTTAATTCAATTTCTTCCCATCCACTCTTGTCCTTATATGTGGTGTGGTATTTAGCCCTTCTCCAATTGTTTGAACTCTCAAGGGTTAGGATTCCTTTGGTCTCCATGGAAACACTGGCAATATATTTGAGCATTGACAATTTTCTTTGTTATTCATGTTAGCTCAGCAAAATGTACAGTCCTCTCAGATAAACTGCAAATACAGTCTGAGTCTGCTGAAGCAAGTATTTTAAAATGATGAGTCGCTTTGTACTAATACTGATTTTCCTTTTTTTCCCATTTTGAGCAACTTGTATTATACGTTTAGTGTTTTCTATACAAAATAAATCAGCTTTTTTAACAATGATTCAAAAAAATGTATCTGAATACTTTGGCTTTTTCATTGCTAGTGCCGTCAGTTCACAAGCACACGTGTTAGATGGTCCTCCACGGCCCGGACGTCTTCCCAGCTGAAAGTCGCGCGTGACTTCCTCAGAGAAGCATCTGTCGCTGACAACGTTGGTTAGTGCAAAATAACTCCCAAAGAGGAAAGAACACGATGTGAGAGGGGTTAAAACAAGGTCTACCACAGCGAGTTAAATATTTTACCAATGGAAAGAAGATCAGGCAGTGTGCGGGTGTGTGCCTATGTGAGAAGGGATGGAGACATTGGGAAAACGTTTTCTCACTTGAAAAGAGCAAATTGGAACGGTCCAACATGGGTTGGTGGGGTGGGGGTGGGGGACCAGGACAGAAGGCGGCACATCACGGGCACTGAACGCACAGCTCAGAAGGGGTGTGAAGAAGTTGGCAAAGAGCTGGGAGGCAGGTGAAGGGGCAACACTGACTGAGGGTGTTGCATTTGGGGCTCAGAAAAAAGAGCGCGGCAGGGTCATCTGATCTGCACCATTTTAGAAAAAGAGAGCAGTGTACAAAATTCTGGATTTTTTATCCCAGATTTTTTGTGTTTATTGCTTTATTGAAGTCTTTACCTGTAGCTCGGAGTGGTAGAGTTTCATGGACCCCGCTGCCTGCCCTTCGGCACCTCACTGCCAAGGGTAGCACGGACAGAGAGCCCTTCATGCCCTCACTTCGGAGGGACCCAGTATGCTGTGGGCCGTATATATTATGAATCTAGGCTTCACCATGACAAATGCCAGCCACCTCGTCACCGTTCTCCTGGCCTGGGTCTGCCCTTACCACCACAGCCGATCACACACTGACTGATCTTGGACTCACAAGAATCCTTTGTGCTATGCATTTTGGGACGATATGGGGAATGCGGGGAAAGTGGTAAAGGGGTACAGAGGGTGAACAGGCAGGACAGAGTTAAGTGACACCTTTCTTTCCAAGGAAGCAGCTAGAGTGAGGGGCAAAACCCCTGCAGGAGTTACAGGTCCAGAACTCAAGCCCTCACCTCACCTTGATTTACCAGCTGTGTGATCTTGGGCAAGTCCCTGCATTTGTCCAGATCTTACTGTCCTTGTCTGTACCATGAGTCATTTCAACTAGATCAGCTCTGTGATTTTTTCACATGCTGAAATCTGAACCCGACCCTACACTAGATGCCTTTTTATCTCTTTTATCTCGTTCATTTCCACCCTTAGCATTACGGAACATTCACTTAACACTAATATACTGCTGGAGGAGCCTTGGTTTTGAGGGTGGCTTGAGACACCGGTTGGTGGGGTCTTGTGGCTTCCCTGGACAGCTGTCTGATTTTCAAGTTAAGAGCTACGTTCTAAGAAATCACATCACTTTAGCCTCACATACTAAAAAGAAAAATGTTGCTATTGCCTTGTTTAGAATTGCAACCACTTTGTAGGTAAAGCATTTAAATAGTAAATGCTTTCTGTATATAAACTCTTCCCATTTATTTAATTGGTAAAATAATATACTTTTAACAATTTTACTCAACCACAATTTCTATCTGTTGAGCACGTTTGGGTTGGAGGATTAGTAGCATACACTTGCCATACCTCAGCTCCCAACTTTCAAGGGCAGCTGAAGGTCAATTTGCATTTTTGTTCAAACCACTGTAGTGTGGAAGACAGCCATAGCTGATCCAGTGATGACTGCAGTGCCACCTTTCTGGAACCTCAAGACTTTGATAAGCACAATCTGTCAACACACATATAAGCAGAAGAGCTGTACCCCTGAGATTTACTCCTTTTTTTTTTTTTTTGGCACACTAGGCTGATAAAATTGAACCATGAAAGCAGTGTAGGATTTTTCAGTGTGGGTTCTTCTAAAAATAAATTTCAAAGCTTTTGAATTTTGTAATGTAACATTTATATTGTATTCTTTCCAATGACTTAGCTTATGCAATCTTATAATGAAAGTGAAGAGTTAGTGAAACTAACCTCTCATTTCTTTTTTGGTAGGGAATGAGAAGTAGTATTTATTCAAGTGAATGGAAGCTCTAGACAAAATGATTAAAAGGCAATTCTAATGTTTCTGGACCTAAATAATTTCAAAAGAGTTTAAAAATTCAATCATATCTTATGTCAGTTCAAATCTCTTTGATAAATCAAAACAAACAAACCAGAATTTGTCATACTCTTGTTTTAAACTCTATGGCCAAAGTTCATTAGATACTTCAGGTTTCCCTTAGAAAGTCAATTTTCTAAGCTTTTATTTGGGAATGTCAAACAAATTAGAAAACACAATATTGCTATGGAAAGCTAAAATGAACTTAATGCCAAAAGTTCAGCCCTTTCTCTGGATTAGAAACACAAGAAAGCAGTGTTCTAATGAGAACAGCTCAGCTTTCACGCCATTTTTCAATTTTTTTTCAGTTTGATGTCTTTGAACTGAGCCAGATAGAAACAATCAGACTGGAGGAAGAAAACAAAGGTTTCTTTTTTAAAAATAAAAAAGCGGTATATGAAATCATACTCCAATTCAATGTTAAAGATAGAAAACTAATCTGTTACATAGTGTAAATTGAGAGGTTTCTAAGTTTCAATTCCTGTAGCTTTGAACATTATATTAGTCCTGCAACTGGCTCTATATAATGTGCCATTGGAAAAAAGAAATCAAGTTCTTTCTCTGATCTTCAAGCACGATTGTAGTCGGGATACAAATAGAGGAGGTCAGTGATCCCTAGACTTCATTGCAGGGGGTTTTATTTAAAATGACATCATAAAAAAGAAATGCAGTATTTTATGTGGGCTGTGAATAGACAAAAAAAAACTTTTACATTTGGATTTCTACTTGACCACTGTAGGGAAGCAAAATTTGCCACCCCAAAATGCTCCTCTCAGGCATGAGTATTATTTTATTTTTAAGAAACCAAAGACTCGAAAAGAAACTTTGACTTTCTCCCTAACAGCCTGAAAGAATTTAGAGAGGGGCCTATCCAGGAAAGGGGTCTCTGACCAGAGCTAACAACAACAACAAAATATATATAAAAACCAGGTATGGTAGACAGGAAGGATCTCTCAAGGCATGTTGATCAAAGTCCTTACTGTGTCCCCTTGTCTCTGCATAGTGTCCCAGTCAGGTAAACATGTGTTTACTAAACATGTGCTTTTCATCTCCATGTGAATTGCCTCCTCCCACCCCTTTGAAACCCCAAACAACTAGTCTCTTCAGATTGACAGCTATCAGAAGGGAGGGGAAGGGGAGGGCCTGATGAGACAAGGTGAAAAGGTGAGCCAAAGAGTATATACGCACAACTCCTAGACACAGACAACAGTGCGGTGATGGCCAGAGGGAAGGGCAGGGGGCTGGTGGAAGTGGGCAAAGTAGGGGAGGTGGGACATCTGTAACAGTGTCAACACTAAAAATAAAGTGTGTGCGTGTATATATATATATGTGTGTGTGTGTGTGTGTGTGTATACTTCATATATATATATACACACATGTACATGTGTGTGTGTGTGTAAGTTTAGGCATATATATATATATATATATATATATGGGAGTATTTTTACGTACCATTTGCTTTCCTTCAGAAAAGAAAACAACTTTAATTTATTACAAACATAATTAATTATGAACTCTGATGTCAGAAAAAATTAACAGATGGCCAGAAGTTCACTGAAGCATTATCCACAGTGCGTAATTCTTAGGAAGTCTGTATATATTGGAGGTGGCAAACACAAGGCCTGCAGGTCGAATCTGTCCCTCTACCTTGGTTTATCCAGCTCAGTACCTTGTTTCTACCTGGTGGCAGTGCCGAGCTCCTTGCCCCCAGTTAAGGAGTAGTTACATTTATACAGTCCTAAAATGACATTCAGCCCTTTGAAGGCAACCCGGAGGCTGATGTGGGCCCCGGTTAAAATGAGTTTGACGCCCCTGCCCTAACAAGTGTACATAACTAAATTTGGTTATTTTCTTCCATTAATCTGCCTCATGTCAATTTAATTCTTAGATAGGCCAAAAAAAGAAAAATGAACTTAGAAGAGTAAAAGATAGTTTCTTCCTCTTTAACAACATTATCCACCCAACTTCCATTGTACTGAGCAAGAACTGGTTATTTTGAGAATGTACCTCTCCAACTCTGGCTGGTGTGGCTCAGTTGGTTGGAGTGTGGTCCTATAAACTGAAAAATCACAGGTTCAATTCCCTCTCAGGGCACATACCTAGGTTATGAGTTTGGTCCCTGGTTGGGAGTGTGCAAGAGGCAACCAATCAATGTTTCTCTCCCTCTCTCTCCCTCTCTTCCCCTCTCTCTAGAATTGGTAGTCATGTCCTCAGGTGATAATTTAAAAAAAAATGAGTGTACTTCTCCATATATAATAGAGAAGCAGTGGTGATAAATCTATTTATCATTTATTCCATATACAAAATGACTATAAATAGAAAAATGTCTCATAATTTTATTAAGCCAAGTTCAAGAATCTGCAAAAAAGTCATAGTCTGGGCAAGAAAATAACCGTGATTACTAATGTATTTTCTTTCATTTATGGAGAGCCATGACAATTAATGAAAACCCCAAAGGAAAAAGTGGAAACTGAGATGATTTTCAAGGACATAACCCCAGGAACATCAACCTTTGCAGAATTTTCAGAGAAAGAAAAGACCATGTCAGGGTTGAGGAAAAGAAAAAAATGTAGAACTTGAAAATCAAAGTGTTATAGAACCACAGGGAAAGGCTCCTTAAAGGAAATTGTTATCTGATAAAGCCGGAAGCAAGGTCAAATAAAATAAGCATTAAAAATGCTTCATTTTAACAAAGCATAATATAATTATGCCTGGTGGCTTGCTGCAGCACTTACAGTAGAGTAGTGTGTAAAGAAGCTAAATGTTAAAGCTTTTTAATAGAGAATGGGGAGATGAAATGTGAAGACACAGAATGAAGAAATCTATTTTAAACATCTTGGCTGTGAATGAAGGTTGACGAATGGAATACTAATTAGAAAGAGGTGAATTTGATTGTATGGAGTGCTTTATCCTGGCAGAAAGTTGAACATGCTGAAGGAAATGATTTTGGATTATAGGAAAATGGCTTAAGCCCAATAATATGATAGAATGACAAAGATGAAATAGACGTATTCTAGGAATATCTCTTGGGAAAAAAAAAGATTTTTACTGAGATATAAAAGATATAGGCAGAATGGAATGCAGATATAAGAACAGGTGTGAGGGTAAGTTGAGTTAGGACAAACCAATGACAGCTGACTCTGTTGTGCTCAGCACTCCAGACACTCAAAGGTCGTCTTTCACACCTTCTTCCTGATGTTTTTAATCTTTCCGTTTTCAGCATTTCATATGCACTTTGTCACACTTTACCTGCTCCAAATCTATGTAGATTCTTCTTCCTATGGTGCCGCTTGCTCTTTATCACTTTAAAAGTCTTCTCAAGATCAGGCAAACATCAATAAAGCATTAACAAATCCCATGCTAAATGTCATGAAATACCCTATGTCCCTAGCTTGGAGCCCATTATTTTGTGATGAGGAGTCATGCATGGTCCAGAAAATAGATCCCGATTACTAAAATAGCTACTATAGCATACTTGTTTTTATTATTATGCCAAATTTATGCATTTCAAATTTAAGAATGTAAGACTGATCTCAACCTACCAAAGTTTGAGCTGAGAAATTTCTCTTTCCTGTTTAAATTAGCCCAGTAAAGTGAAATTGATGCATGAGATGAGTAGGGCATGGTGTACACTATTGTATTTTGAACACATACTTATGATATTCACCAAAATACTGAATTGACCTTGTCAATATATGAAGTCTTCATAATTTTTAGAATTTTGGAATTCACCTTCTTTTAAAACAAAAACATCCTTATGAAATGATTTCATGTTTTGTTTGTTTTTTTTTGTCCCCTGAAATATCCTTTATTTGGTCCTGCTTCCTTACATTATCGTTTTTTCTACCTTATTTTCTCAATTATATATCCCATTCCATTTTCTTAGGAAGGAGTATTTTTATGCACCATTTTGCTTTCCTTCAGAAAAGAAAACAACTTTAATTTATTATAAACATAATTCATTATGAACCCTGATGTAAAGACAAAATTAACAGATGGCCAGAAGTTCACTGAAGCATTAGCCACAGTGAATAATTTTTAGGTCTTAAATTACAATATTTTTTTCATTTTGTTTTTTTTTAAATAAAATTGTTCACATCCCTCGGCTGTGATTTTATGTTTCAACCCCTATGTGGTACTAATTAGTTTACCCATTTGCTTTTACAATATAGCCTTAAGATCTACTTAACTGCTAGTTGGTAATAAGCAGTACTAATTTCTAATTCCACATTAGAAATTATGTAGAAAATCTATTACGATTTTAGAGAGAAATTATAGAAAGACTATATTCTATAGCCTTTATTTCAAGTAATTTAATATGTCTTCAAATTCAGGATATAAATATATATTCTGGAATAATCGACTCAAGATACATACTATAGAAATTTTGGAAGCATAGAAAGTGATAAATCGTAAGTATCACGCACTAAAAGCACTAAAACACTTCCGGTTGATTCCTCTGTGGTCTTGGGACATATGAAGCAGAAGGGAATATTCATCTGAATGTGAGCATACTTAGCACATATAGTCTTGATCAAGTTTTTTTATTAAGCTTAACAGTTAGCACTTGGGACCATAAACGAGGATTTTGTATTGCAAAAATCAAAACTCAAAAAGTGATTGAGCTACCAGTTATCAGTAATCCCTCAACTAAAACTTTCTAACACGCTGTGACTTCAATTTAAGGGAATCCCCAGGTTCCACATGTAGGTATTTTTGTCTTATTATTCAGAAATCTCTTTTATTAGATTGGCATGATCAGGGAATAGCTATACCTACCTATGACAATTCCTTGGGACTCTGAAAAGAGAATATGACACTTACGTAGTCTTCTTTTAAAAATCTTTCTGCTTTACTCTTAATCCTCTGACGTTTCCATGTGAGGATTTAGTTTATGTGACCTGAAGTGTGGACGATAAACAATTTAATATTCTGAGAGAGGCCATGAGATCTACACTGCATGGCATTGGGATTTCATTTTAATCTGGAAGGCAAAGTTATAGAAAATATGATTTAAAAAAATAACAATAACAGGAAAATCTAAAATATAAAGCATCTACTCAGAAGAAAATTGTTCTCCATTGAATGCAAATTCCTTGTAACTGAATAGACTTTTTATTTCAAACTGCTTTTACATTCATTAACTCATTCATCACAAAACCCTGCAGATGTCAAGACAATATATTTTGTTCTCCTTGTAGGCTTGATCATTTAAGTACATCTGCCATAGCTGGGGAAGAATTAGACAGATTTAACTTCTTACTCAGTGGCTACTGCCCCTTCCATAACACCTGATATTTCTCTACAAATGGAATTCGATCAAATATTATTATGATTCCAGAGAAAAGCCAGGTATCTTGTGAGTCATATCATCACTGTCATAAGTGAGCATAGCGGTACATGATTACTAGATTTGAGAGTACTTGCTCTGGATAAAAAGAGAAAAGCGATCTGTTCTGAAAACTAGAAACATTAATAAACTGACAAATATTACAAGTTAGTCTTTATTGCAGCTAGTAAATTCAAACACTAAAGCGGTGTAGGAATACCTCTTGGAATATACTTAACAGAGAGAGTCATTCCTGTTCTCAAATTTACCAAGAGACAAAAAGCTCACAAGACAGTTTTCTTATGTAAGGAAAAGTCTCATTCATAGAAAGGATGCTTTCTTTCTTTTTTTCATCTTCACCTTTCTTTTATCTTTGCCACTGTTATGTGATACCACTTCTCTAATTACTTTCCAGTACAGAATCCCTGTTCTCTATTTTTAACCTTATCTTCACCCTGAGAACCCTGGAAATGTCATCCTTGAATTATATATTTTGTTACTATGTTTCCCCTTGATCTTTATCTTACTTCCTCATTTTTTAAAGCTAACCAAGTATGACATGTCAGGAATGACAGTCTTTGAATATCACGGCTGATTACTCCTGGCATATTAGCAGAGTTTAAGTAATTTTTCAAACTTTGAAATCCCAGACAAATTATTTTAACCTTTTTGAACTCCTACTTCCTCATGTATAAAATTAGTTGATCTGTGATCTTAATTAAATGATATAATGGGGAAAATTTAGTGCCATCTGACATTCATTCATTCATTTTACAAATATATACTGAAGCCAGCTTTATGCCAGGGTGTTTCTCCTTACTGGGGATACCACTGTGACACAGAGTGCCCCACTCATGAAGCTAAACTAAAGAACCATAAGTTGCCATTTGATAAGTATAAGCCAAGCAATATAAGGTCAAGTAGAATATAAGGGGCATTTACAGTGGATAGAGGTAATCAGGGAAGACCTCTATGATAGGTGACATTTTTTCAGAGAACAAAACAAAAATGAGGAAACAAGCTGTGTAGATTTTGGGAAGGAACAGCGCAGCAGGAAGATGAGACAATTCAGTAAGGTTATATGCAGATAAATAGTTGACAAGTTTGGAGAATGGTGGTGAAAGCAGATTTGGTGGAGGAAGCAATGTGCTCATTAAAAAAAAATATCTAAAAATGAGATCAGAGAAACAATGGGTAACTATAGAATATATTTCATGCAGATTGCATAGATCTTGAAGGTGCATGGGGTTTTAATTAAGTAAATTTAAAGAAATAGTATCTGACACTCTTACTCAGATGAATTTAAAATCATTAAAAGTATCTCCTTTAAGAAATGTCTTAAAATCAACATAATCTTGAGAAGGGAAATTAAATTTATCTTTTAGAGTAAAGCTGTAAAACCAAGGCATAGAGTAGTGAAATTCAAAGCTATATTAAAGACACAGAGTGGTTGGTTAGTGAGCCAATAAGTATTTGTGGTAAAAAAGATTGCATATGATATGTTAAAAGAAAGAATGTGTAGAATAAAAGATTGGTGGATCAGGGAGGAAAGCATAAAAAAGATAAAAAATAGAGGAAATATAAAAGAATCACTGTAAGGTACAGAAATCTTGAAATACAAACTATTAAAATGTGTATCTTTTAAGTTATCAAGAGCAAGTTTCTTGGAAAAATAAATGTGGGACGTCCCTGTCCAGTTAGCAACTATTGATATTTCAGATGGTGATGCAGCAAGCTGTCTTTGATACATTGACAGAATTAATACATAATTAGTGCATGATTAGATATGAGGTACTGATGGCATGTCATATTTTATACATTTAACCTTCTTTATTTTTATGTCATGTGCACCAAATAAACTTCTGATTATAATTTGACCATTCTTTGCAGATTTGCCTATAAACATAAAATGAGACTTCAAACACTTTGCAGCTAGCTAATAAATTGATCTAATGGTTTCATATATCGTAGAACTTTATTTACTATTTCCTGTTTTCTGTTGACAATTTGTGTTTTATCTGAAAAAATTGTTAGTTATTTATTCTTAAAACATGTATTGGCATATGTGGTTTATTTTATATTTATTTCTTACTTTTAGTACCTTAAGGGTACCAGTCCGTTGTCTTCTGAATTGAATAGTTTCTAAAAAGAATGTGTTATTACCCTTATCTTGTTTTCTTCTGCACGTAATATGCCCTCCACTCTCAGGTGTCCTCAAAGTATTCTTATTATAACTGATTTCCAGCAACTTAAATATGACATGTGTATCTGACATTAGTGTGGGGAGAGGAGGAATCATTCGCTACATTTAAATATTTCTTTTGCTCTGTTTTCTCTTTCTTATCCTTCTAAATTTTAATTACACATATATGCTATTGTCCCACAACACCTGGATAATTAATACTGTTTTGTTCTTGTTATTCTACCCGTTTTATCTCTTTATATTTTAATTTGGTTAATATTATTGACCTCTGCTCAGATTTATAGATTCTTTTTTTTTAATTTATTTATTTTTTATTTTTAGACAGAAGGGAAGGGAGGGAGAAAGAGAGGGAGAGAAACATCAATGTATGGTTGCTTCTCACGTGGTCCCCACTGGAGACCTGGTCTGCAACCCAGGCACGTGCCCTGACTGGGAATCGAACCAGCAACACTTTGGTTCGCAGCCCGCGCTCAATCCACTGAGCTACACCAGCCAGGGCTTTCAGATTTATAGATTCTACAGTTGTATTGAGTCTACAGATGAACTGTCAAAGATATTCTTCACCTAATTTAACATGTTTTTTCATTTTTAATATTTCTTTTTCATGCTTTATTATACATTACATGTCCTTGTCAATATTTCCCATTTGCTCATGCATGCTATCTTCACCACTCAAACTGTTAACATATCAATCATAATTATTTTAATTTCCGTATCTGTTCATTTCAACCTGGGGTTGTTTCTGAGCCTAGTCATTGATCTCTTTCTTGACAGTATGTTAGTTTCATCTTCCCTTTGATTCCTCTGAGTTTCATAATTTTGGTTGGGAATTGGACATCGTGTGTTTGATAGTTGTGTCATAGTTGTGTCAGCCAGACTTCAAGCAGAGAAGGAGAACCTGCGAGGATACATATTAAGAGATTTATTGCAAGGGATCGGCTTATGTGATTGTGAGACTCGACTCAGAATGTTCAAAATCCACAGGTCAGGCCACCAGGAACGGATGACTGCAACTTCCAGCAGGAGCTACAGCTGCTGTCCAGAGGCTAAATTTAGTCTCCGCTGAGGAAACCTCAACCATTCTGTTGATGCCTTTCAACTGATTGAACCAGACCCACCCAAGTTATCTTGGATAACATCCCTTACTTAACGTCAGCTGGTTATGTGCCTTATTTGAACCTACAAAAAAATTCATAGCAACACCCAGATTGGTGCTTAATGATAACTGGGAACTATAGCCTAGCCAAATGGAAACACCAAAAAGATCATTACACCTTTTATGAGAGCGCCTCTTGACATGATTATCCCAAAGTCCCCTCCTCCTAACAGCATCACACTGGGGGTTAGTTTTCAGCATTTAAATTTTGGGGGATCCCAAAATTGAGACAGTGACAACCTTCTTAGTTTAATTTACTCCCTGGTATTTTCTTTCTTCGGTGTTATTATAAATGAAATTGGTCTCCTGATTTTCTTTTCAATATATCTCCCTACTCTCCAGAATTATGTTGTTTTCACTATTTACTACTAATACAATAAAAAATACTTTATCTAAATTTGTAGTGAACTGTACATGAGACCAATAAAATTATTTAGTAAAACTTTAGTTAATTAGAGAACTCTATTTTTAACCTATGTGTGTATTCTATATTATTTGACTAGATATATTTTAAATATATATATATATTCTTACAAGATTCTTGTTTTATTTGTTAATTTCTAAGAACAAAATATACTGAAGTATTTGCTCTAGAAATGGCTAAGATATTTTAATTTGTGATAGACAACTCTTTCACCCACCAAAAATACACCAAAATAATTTTTACATTTAAAATGTTAAAATATGTATATACATTGTGTTACCTTGTTAAGACAATAACCATAAAATTTGATAGAGGATTGTATAACTAAATTAAGTAATTAATTCTAGGGTTTATGCCAAAAGATTTTATAAAGAAAAGAGGCAGAATGTGATATTATAAGAGTACAGTCAGAAATACAAATTATATGTTGCTAAGTTTTAGTTTTCATAAATTATTTAATACAATTCAACACAATTTCCCCAGCTTATCTATAAGACATTGACTTGAGGATTTCACATATTATCCATTCATCGCAAATATTCAACTTTCGAGGGAAAAAATATTCAACTATGAGCTTGATGTTCAATATCACTTTTTGCTGCCAAATTAAAATTATGTTCCTCTGGGAGCTAAATCTTAGAAAGCATTATTAAACTAGCATAGAAATATATAAGCCCCTTACTTGTACTAGTTCAGCAATATATATTAAAGTTTTGGACCATTGATACTACTTTCACTTATTAGATGATTTTCATAATAATAACAAAAATCTTAAAACTGAAATAAATTACAGTATCTCTGAGCAATTTATCATAAGAAAAATATTAAGATATAGGCAAAAATCTAAATTTTTAAAGCTGTTTTATCATACTAGATAACTTATAATCTGATATGATTATCCATTTTGGGCCTTCTTTTTTCCCTTCCAATCATCATGACATTAAGTGTTTATAATACTAATTTTTTAAAAGATTTTATTTATTTATTTTTAGAGAGAGATGGGGAGGAAAGGAGAAAGAGAGGGAGGGAAACATCAATGTGTGGTTGCCTCTCATTTGGCCCCTACTGGGGACCTGGCCCACAACCTAGGCATGTGCCCTGACTGAGAATCGAACCAGCGACCCCTTGGTTCGCAGCCTGCACTCAATCCACTGAGCTATACCAGCCAGGGCTATAATACTAATTTTGTTACAGCCACTTTATCTCTTTTGATCCTCTCATTATATGGCAATGCATAAACACTGCATTTTTCCTTAACTCAATGTACCCAAATAAAAAAAAGAGAAGTTTCAAATACGATCAAAATAAAATTTTAGTTTATATCAATTTTATCACTAAGGACTTTACTCATAAACCCATGTTTTTAACACTGTTTTCATTTTATCACTGTTGTTCAATTCAGCATGTCTCTTAGTCTTGTCTCCCAGTCTATGACTGCCCTTGCTTTTCTTTTCCTTGCTTTGACTCTTGTAATGTAAGTTCTTGATACATGTACTAATGGCTTCTGCTACTCGTTAGCATTCAGGGAAATTTTTACTTTTGCTTGTTTTCTGATGTGATCAAGGGCTAAATTGGAACGTCCTCAAAAGTTGGTTGGGAAATAGGAACAAGCAAGAGGCGAGGGTGGACAGTAGAATGCAAGCTACCTTTTATCCTCATTCTAGCTGCTATGTTTTCATAATATCTTTGTTTGTTTTCATAATATCTTTGTTATGTTTTCATAATATCTTTGCAGGAATTTCCACATATTAACACATACATTTCAATTTCATATTTTCTTATCTAGACTAAAGAAACAGCTCTTAACTTGCCTACTTGCTTTATGCAGATACCTGTGATGTAAATTAAATCTCATTGCGTCATGTTACTGCTCAGACTCTTCAGTGATACTCCCTATATTGAGGTAAAGCTTCAATTCCCTGAACAAGGCAAACAAGGCAACAGGCATCTCCAGCCTCCTCTCTGTCCACCACCGTTCTTCTCCTGTCTTTAGTCTAGCATTAAATTTCCTAAAGCATGTTCCACAGACACTGTTATACTACATGTTAAGAGGCTGTATTAAAATAACTTTAATATGGATAAATAAACTTGAAAACTCCTGGGCCGAAAGATAGAAGTATTTTAAGTGAAGGTTTTCCTAAAGCAATTAGTATGCAAGGTAAATCTCCAAGAAATATATAAAACATTTCCTCAACCATTTGACAAGAGAATTTTTTTATTCTTGAAGTTGTGATGTTTTAGCCATATTACCTTTGAATAGCACGTATTCCTTTTTACCCCAATCCTGCTGCTTTAAATGCCTTTCTCTAATTATGTTAAATCTTAAAAGTGTTCTCAGTCACAAACTATTTGAACCCCCTTTGAGCTTGCTTCTTTATGATATGCATTCTACATATCTCTAAGAATAAGCACCCCCATGAAAAGTTTAGAAGCAGAAGAAAGTAACATTCGGGCAATGACAATGTGTGAAGTTACTGGCTATTCTGCTGTCAAACATGTGCACTTCCCCTAGACCTGGTAAAATATTGTAGACGCTGAAGGATGGTCAACTTCAGCCATGATGACTTCAGAATAGCATATGTTACAGCTGCACATTTACGGTCACTGCTGATTCTTTCACTGAGACAACAAAAGCTTGTTTTCTGACCCTCTCAGACATTTTATAATCTAACCAATTTTTTAATTTTACCTTTATTTCCTACATAAGTTACTTGGGTTTACTGTGAAGGATTGTGTTGCCTTAAACTACAAACTTGACTGATAGAATTTTTATCAGTGAACATATCAGCTTAACATATACTTAAGAAATTGAGAATCTAGGAATTACAGTCTTGCTTCTTGCTTATTTTAATTCAATGATGATTCATTTAACTTTTGATGCTGATACACTGACCATTTATGGCATAGTCTGGTGAAACATCTAAATTATTAACTGAAATAAAGCATTTGTTAAAAGTAGGCTTTTGATAAAAAAAAGTATTAATTTTTATAGATCACTGAGAATGGCATGAGGAATATAAAGATTCAGTGTTTTTTAAATTTATTTTTAATTGAATTTATTGGGGTGGTATCGGTTAATAAAATTGTATGTTTCAGATATACAATTCTATAACACATCATCTGTATATTGTATTGTGTGTTCACCACCCAAAGTCAAATCTCCCTTAGACACCATTTATCCCCCTTTACCCTCTTCTACTTCCTCCCACCCCTTTCTAAGGATTCAGTGTTAATAGATTCTTTCTAATTGTACTGGAAATCTTAAAGAAATAAATGTCAAACTGAAAGTTTAAAATCTCAGCTAGATACTAGATTACAGAAAGCAGAGGTTTCTTTCTTTCTTTCTTTCTTTCTTTCTTTCTTTCTTTCTTTCTTTCTTTCTTTCTTCCATAGTGACAGAATATAGACAGCAAAAGTTCGATATAGATCCAGACCTTGTTACTCAAAATAAGACAGTTGCAAGGATGGAATGAGTTAATCTCTAAAAATTCTTACCGTACTGTCTGGATGGAGTAAGGCTTAAAGGAGAACTAGTTACTATTATTCACTGGCTCTTGTTGGTTAGGAGTTAATTTTCTTTGACATAATTCAAGTGTCGTTTGTTTATATGATTGTCTATTCCACATCAGGATTTTTTTCCTTTGAGAGTTATACTTTTGTAGCCGCACAGCAAATTTTTAATGTGCATGTCCATTGTGATATGATTGCTTATATTTTATATTTTGTAATTACATGGAGTGCTTAGTTTTCATTTTCAATAGAATTATGTAATGTTATTTTCCTTTATGTCTGACTTTCAACAAGATACAGATAATTCTTACAAAATCTCTGTAAGAGAAGATAGCTGAGCTTAGTCAGTATAAATCATTCATTCTATAGCATGGGCTAGAAATGAGAAAAAGGAAATGCATCTACAATATGCCCTGACCAGAGTCATGCCCTCTAGTAACCATCAGGAAAGAATAATAGGCTAAACATTATTTATATAAGAGGATTTTTTGCCTTTATATTAAAGCAAAAATATAAATCCTCCATGAAGAATTGAAAAATCTAAATAGACCAATCAACAGTGAAAAATAGAAACAACCTTCAAAAATATCCCCAAAAATAAATGTCTAAAAACCAAATGGTTTCACTAGTGAATTCTACCAAACATTTGAAGAAGATTTGGTACCTCTCCCTCTCAAACTCTTCCAAAAAATTGAAGAAGAAACCATACATCCTAACACATTTTATAAGGTCAATACAACCCTGATAACAAACTCTGGCAAGGATAACACACAAAAAATAAAACTATAGACCAGTATCTCTGGTGAATACAGATGCAAAAAATCCTAACACAATACTAGCATTACATTAAAAAATAATACATCACCATCTAGTGGGGTTCATTCCAGGGGTACAAGGATGGTTCAACATAGGCAAATCAATGTGACATACCACACGAACAAAACAAAGGATACAAACAGCAAGATATCAATAGATGTAAAAAAAATATTTGATAAGTTTCAACATCCATTTCTGATTAAAACAGTCAATAAAACAGGTATAAAAGGAAAGTATTTCAACATAATAAAGCCCATATATGACAAACTTTCAGTTGATATCATACTCAATGGTGAAAAACTGAAAGCTTTTCCTCTAAAATCAGGAACAAGACAAGAATGTCCGCTCTCGCCATTCTTATTCAACATAGTTCTAGAAGTCCTAGCCAGAATAATGAGGCAAGAGAAAAAATAAAATAAAATGCATCCAAATTTGGAATGAAGAAGTAAAAGTCACTTTTTTGCAGAGATATGTTTCTATATACAGAAAGTCCTAAAGACTGGACCAAAAACTATTAGAAGCAATAAACAAATACAGTAAAGTGGCAGGATACAAAATCAAATGTACAAAAGTTCACTGCATTCTTATACACTAACAATAACATTTCAGAATTTTTTTTTTAATTTTTGCAACTGAAACAACAAAAGTAAAATACCTGGGAATAAACTTAACAAATTATGTGAAAGACCTATATACTAAAAACTAAGGAGCATTATTAAAGAAATTGACAAAAACACAGTGAAATGGAAAGTATTTTATGTTCTTGGATTGGAAGAATCAACATAGTTAAAATGCCCATATTACCCAAAGCAATATCCAGATCTAAAGCAATCCTCAACAAATCCCAATGTCATTTTTTAAAGAAAGAAAACAAAAAAATCATCTGATTTGAATAGAACAAAAGATTCTGAATAGCCAAAGCAATTCTGAAAAGAAAGAACGCAGCCAAAGGTATCACACTACCTGACTTCCTATACTGCAAAGCTATAATAATCAAAACAGCATGGCATTGGCAGAAAAACAGACACATAGCTCAATGGAACAGAACTGAGACTCCAGAAATAAAACCACATGTACATGGGAAATAATTTTTAAAGATTATTTATTTATTTTTAGAGAGAAGGGACTTGAGGGAGAGAGAAACACCAATATGTGGTTACCCTGCATGCAACCCCCACTAGGGACCTGGCCCTCAACCCAGGCATGTGCCCTGACTGGGAATGGAACCAGTGACCGTTTGGTTCACAGGCCTGTGCTCAATCCACTGAGCTACACCAGCCAGGGCTCGGAAAATAATTTTTTGACAAAGGAGCCAAAAACACACAAAGGAAAAAAGAAAGCATCTTTAATAAATGGTACTAGGAAAATTGGAAAACCACATGTAAAGAAAAAAATAACAGTTTGTCCCCATATACAAAAATTAATTCAAAATACATCAAAAATCTAAACATAAGATCTGGAAAAATAAATTACATAGAAGAAAACATAGGGACTAAACTAGGATCTTGGTCTTAGAGATGTTCTTAATTTGACCCCAGAGGCAATTGAAGAAAAGGCAAAAATAAATGAATGGGATGATATCAAACTAAAAAGCTTATGGTTAGCAAAAGAAACTGCCAATAAAACAAAAAAGGCAGCTAACCAAATGGAAGGTCATATTCTCAAACAAAAGCTCTGACAAGGAATTAATATCCAAAATATATAAAGAACTCATGCACCTCAATACCAAACAAACAATCCAATTCAAAACTGAATAGAATATCTGAACATACATTTCCCCCAAGAAGACATACAAGTGACCAACAGACATATGAAAAGATGCTCGACCTCACTGGCTATTAGAAAAACACAAATCAAAATTACAACGAGATACCGCTTCACACCCGTTAGGATAGCTATTATCAAAAGACAGGTAATAACAACTGTTGGAGAGGTTGCAGAGAAGAAGGAACCCTCATTCACTGCTGGGGGGAATGTAAACTGGGACAGCCACTGTGGATAACAGTATGGCAGTTCCTCAAAAATTTAGGAATAGAGTTACTATATGACCCAGCAATCCCCCTTCTGGATATCTACCCCCACACCCCAAAATTGAAAACATTTACTAACAAACATATATGCACTTCTATGTTCATTGAAGCACTGTTTATGGTAACCAACACATGGAAACAAGAAGTACATCTATACTTTGGAATACCACTCAGCCACCAGAAAAGATGAAATATAGTCTTTCCATTTAAGACAACATGGGTGGACCTTGACAATATTATGCTAATCCAAACAAATCAGAAAAAGTGAAGAACCATACAATTCCACTCACATATGGAATATAAAACTGAATCTTGTGGACACAGAAAACAGTATAGTGGTTAACAGGGCATGGTTACCACGGCAGTGGAGGAGTGATAAAGGGTATAAGGAGCCAAATATATAGTGACAGGTGATAA
This sequence comes from Micronycteris hirsuta, assembly GCA_004026765.1. Taxonomy (NCBI): domain Eukaryota; kingdom Metazoa; phylum Chordata; class Mammalia; order Chiroptera; family Phyllostomidae; genus Micronycteris; species Micronycteris hirsuta. The sequence goes on along the minus strand of PVJI01001129.1, from coordinate 180,615 downwards.
TTTGACATTGGGTGGTGGACATACAATGTACTATACAGATCATTTATTATAGAAATGTACAGTTGAATCCTATATAACCTTATTAAGTGTTATCCTAGTAAATGTCATTTTATAAGTGTTGTGTATATATGTATTTGTGTGTGTGTATATACATATATTCTTGGGTATTTGCCCAGTAGAGAGCCTTCACTGAAGACAGATGTCTCAGTGCCTACTGGGTAGTTCATCTGAGTCTGAATCAGACTTATAAGGGTTCTTATCAAAAATGCTTATTCCAGGTCCCAGAATAAATCTAAGGAATCATGATATCTGGTAATTTGCAGTGTCAAAACACTCCGTGTGTTTCTAGTACTACACTTAAGGAAATACTGCCACAACTATGTTTTTTTTTTCTCTATGGGAATTTAACAAACTGCTGAAGGCTACACATAGTAAAAGGGTGTAGATTTGATGGAAATTTTAATTAGATGTGTCTATTCCCTTGAAATGTGAAAATTGAGAACTAATTTTGGCGTGCTCATTAGATGTCATTTTTTATTTTTTTATTCCTTTTTTCTTTAAAAGAAAAAGCCTCATAGAAATGACATTAGCATTTAAGAAGTACAAATTGTTCTATAGTAATGTAGTTCAGAGTAGATGCGTTCATCAGACTAAGAAATTATTGAATTAATCATTGAAATTCAGGCATAGAAGAAAATGTATTGGTGATTTCAATTATTATAGTAGCATTTTACATACCATTGGTAATTCTTACAAAAATCTAGAACCAGCAATGAAATGCTTAATGTATGTTAATAATACACAAGTTTTACCCACATAATAATGTTTATCTAATAATGATAAAGGAATATTATTATATAACTTATTGTTTCCAACTAAAGTTTTGTTCTTGGAAAATATTTTTTTCCATTTTATTTTGTTTCATTTTACTTTTATTTTAACAGTGTGAGGGTATCGTAAGAGATTGCATGAATATAACATAAATGTGAAACTATATATTTTTGGTGTGCTGAAATCAGTAGATTCTGCAGTGCACACACACCGTCTGCACTTATGAAACTTTATCCTGGAGGGGATTACTTTTTTGTCTGGGATTTACACAACCTTTGTTATCTGGTCCTTTGAAATCCAGGCAATATTGTGAAAGCCATGTAAGCTTAAAGATTTTGTCTGTCTTCATTTCCTTTGGGATAAAACATAGGTAAAAAATCCAAAGTCCGTTTTACCTTGTTTTCCTGGGGGAAATAGGAATAAGAGAAGGCACCTTGACAATGTAACAAGAATGATGGAATAGTGCCTGTGAGGTATAACGAGCTAGAATGCATCTGTGTTCACGAGGTCCACTGACCTTGGTGTAAAATCCAAACTCCTGCCTCATCCAACAAGACCCTGCAGGGTCTGGTGTCTGCGAACCTCTTCAGTCTCATATCACACTACTCTTCCTATCTTTCTCAATTGTTCGCCAGTATCAGTAGAGATACAGTGGTCTCCTGTTTCTCTCACATCCAAGCTTCCCTCTCTCCCTTCCTCTTTCCCTTCCTCTCTCTCTAGAAGTAATGAAACAATGTCCTCGAGTGAGGATACATAAATAAATAAATAAATAAATGGCCTTCACAGTTGGATCTGTCTTCTTTTCATTCCCTATGGCACTCCCTCTGCTTGCCTTACACAGTGCATGTTACATATAGTATTTAGTCATTTTAGTAATTTATTTTGTTTTCTTCCTGAATAGTCAGCAATTACCAAGAGGACCGAAAATATATCCATCGAGTTAATTACTGTATCTAAATACTTAGCATGGAAACTCAGTAAGTATTTTTAATTGAATAAACATTGTTTTAATACTTCCCAAGGGTGTTACACACACACACACACACACACACACACACACAAATAAAAACAAATCAAGTGCTTAACTCTTTTTAGCTTATTTCCTCTTTGAGCTTGAAGTCTAAATATGTCAGCTCTTCAATAATAGTTTATCTATTCTAAAAAATCAGTGTTTTTATAGTTCTAGAAATAAGATGTCTTTAGCTTTTTTATGCTGACAAATACAAAGTGGAGAGGTGATTATATTTGTTTATTTTCATTTTATATGTAATATACTCATATGATTGAAGTCAAGAAAATATACAGAATAAGCAATAAAGATTTTCATCAGAATTTTTCCTCAAGCAAAACTCATGCATTGTTCCCTATCTTCTTTATTATTTTTCAGAATATCAGCACATCTTGGACATTTTTTCATATAGTGTTTTAAATTTTAAATTAAAATGTATTCATCTGAACCAAAGATATATTTCATGTTACTTTTCTATCTCTTCTCCAGGGGAAAAATATAATATTCTCTAAGAAATTCTTATTGTGCAAGCTAAAGCTTGCTTACCCTTTCTTGACCCTACCTAATGCTACAAACCATTAATAAAATTAAAATAAATTATGTATACACAATGATAAATGTTTATATAGAAACATTACTTATTATTTGGTCTCACATACAAGAAAGCAATTCTACCAAAAATATCAACAGGGCAACATAAAGAAGTTATTTGAGATGGAGTTTGACACATAGAATGAATATAATTGGACTATGAAAAAGGGGATGTAAGAGATATATATAAATCCTTTACCTTTATTAATAAAATGAAACTAAGGTCATTTACTATTGACAATGAAGAAAAAAATCCACTTGGACAGTTGCCACTTCACTATGAAATATTAGCTTTAATTTTATATAATTCACCTTTTGGGAATAATTCACACATTAGAGTTGGTCACTACCCTTATCAACTTCTAGAGGACAGAAATCTAAGGCCTCATCGAGTTTATTTTATAGTGGAGGGAGAGACATAAACAAACTATCTAGAATATGCAGTCATTTTAAGGTTGAAAAGCTATGGGAAAGAGCTAAAGGAGGAAGAGAGAGAGGAAGCGGTTTTTGGGGGGTTAGAATTTTAAAGAGTTGTCAGCAGAGACCTGAGTAGGAAAGGGGCACTTGAGTAAAACCTGAAGGAGATGAGAGAGAGCAGTTGTGATGAGCTGTGCACTGGGTTCACTGTTGTAATTTCAGGACCTAAAACAATGCCCAATGCAGAGTAAGCACCCAATCGGTTTTTGTTGGATAAGTGTGCAAATAATTTATTTTGTGTTGATAAGGAGAGTGTATGTACCAGAAGTATATATCAAGAAAAGAGACTGGAAAATTGGATTAGATACATGAAAGGACATTTATTCTGTTATGAAAAAAATTAATCTTACAAGCAATGTGGTGTCTATGAATACTTTGAAATTATACTTTTAGATTCCCTAATGATGCCATAAATCACATTTCTTTGTTGAGAAAATAGCAATGACAAAGTGGTGAAGTAAAGTGAAACATTTTTCAGACCATAGACTTAGAAATAAACTCATGGCAAGCCTCTGGATATTTGATACTGTGGCATAGTTGACAGAGAAGCTGAGGGTTCAGACATGCTTTTGTTTCTGAGATACTGACAAGATTTCAGTTGCACAAATACAATTCCAGATGGGGCATAGAGTGTACTTATTAACACTTTCCAAGTTTCTGACTCAGTGACTGAGACAGATCAATAACAATTCCAATCACTTACCTAATAAATTCGGAGTAAAAGCAGTTTGGCTCTGGAAGGATAAAACATTGAGTTCCATTTCGTACACAAAGTATATGATATGCCTTGAGTTACAGATAGATATTTGGTTTATTATACTATATGCATTAAATCAGGGGTGTCAGACTCATTTTCATCAGGAGCCACACCACCTTCGCGGTTGCCTTCAAAGGGCCAAATGTAATTTTAAGACTGTATAAGTGTGACTACTCCTTAACAGTTAAGTGGAAGTTTGGCACTGCCGCCAGGTAGAAAAAAGGTGCCAGGCCGGATTTGGCCCATGGGCCTTGTGTTTGCCACCTGTGCATTAAATAAAATACTATGAACACAAAACATTCTATTTGCTGATTATTTTTGTTTGGGAGTGAAGAGTTTAAGGAAAGAAATAAAGGGAAAGTATATTTGAGACAAGTCACAAAACATGAGGTGGCATTGGCCAGTGACAAAAATAGAGGACTTGGGGTGCCGGGCACACAATGCAAGATACAAATCATGTATCATAGAAATGCACACTTGAAACCTCTGTAATCTTATTAACCAATGTCAAATCAATAAATCTGTTAAAAACAAATAAATAAATACAATGTAAAAATGGAGTACAGGTCATTTGAGGCAGGGAGAAATATAAATTCATAAAACCCTAAAAAGGATATGATATGGACAAGGAGGAGATAATGCATTTACATTTCTGGCATCTTTATTTACATGAGGAATAAAAAGAGCCAGACAAACAAACTTATGTTGTGCATGGAGGTGAGTTCTTACACTGATTTTTCACATGATATTTTCTTTGCCTTCATTCTTCAAAGTACCTTACTGACTTATATTCAAAGTCCTTAAGGAATGAATTGATCCTATAAAACAGGTGCATGTCTGAAAGCTGTAAAAGATTTTTCTGGATTTGACTGTTAGGAAAACAGGCTATCATCATGGTCACTTAAGTGTTTGAAGAATGGTTTGTTTACAGTGGGGAATGTGTGATATTGCTAGTCACTTCCCATTACCTTTTGGTCAACAGGAATGGCACTACGAGAAGCAATTGACTCTGACTTTGTGAATGCATTTAATGGAGTTCAGTCGTGGCTGTGAGTTTCATATGCTACCCAATTGACTTCTACCATAATCAATTATTATAACTTTGGGGGATGGTTAAACTGAGTGACCTCTAGGGCCACATGTTTGAAATAACATTTTAGTAAACCTAAGTAATACATAGGACAGCTGGTAAATCCCAATTTCAGTTCATGATGGTAGTATCTCTTAAATGAACTTGGCAAATAGACAATTTAAGATCATGACTGATACTTTTGCAGAAGACATTATATCTTTATGCTCCAGTGGATCAGGCAGTTCTAAAGAAAACTGTAAAAGGCTAAAAACAGGTTTTTGTCTCCCTTATTGCCTTATTGTACGTTTTTAATACTATTGACACTACCTCAAATATCTACTATCTGAATACATACATATATAAAATATATTACTAGTGAATTTAGGAAGTACAATTTGATTATAACTCTAGTTACTATGAAATTTTTAATGTGTGACCTAAAAACTCTATGAAATCAAATCTGGTATTAATTGAGCAACTGACTTAATATTCATTTAACACTTATTGTAATCTGTCTTAGTTCTATACGTACAGTATCCAGAACTCAAGAAATATAAAGCTTATTTTAGAGTAATATTTTAAGATAGTAATACAAAGTTAATAATATGCCACACTGTAAGGAAAACGCCAAATGCTAAAGCCACATTATAGCAGACAGAAGGGATTTTATATGAAGAGAGGCTTGCAGGTTATATATATATGTAATATGATCAACTTGTTTATCTCAATTTCATATGACCATCTTAATGAGCATGTGACTAATCATATGACTGATATCCAATGAACATAAAGATCCCAGTTTTCTATAACTCTATTGAAGTCAATATCAGTTTATCAGTTGTAGACATAAGCATTTAATTACTGGTAATTGATTTGCAAATCATCATTCTAATCAACCAAAGTTCCAGCCTTGGACACAGGTTAAATGTGACTTTTCACACAGTAAGTTTTCTGTCTCCCTTACGCAATGTGTTTTTCTTCCCAATTATTGATCTCCAAATAGCAGCATTTAATATGCATTATATAACAATAAAATTTATCCAAAAAAATTATTGGTAGTGTAAAGCTGTTGGCAATCTGCTTCTATAATGCCCTAAGAATATTTAGGCTTGTTACATTTGATTAGATCTAAAAGAAGTGTCCCTGTGTTTCTATTAAACAACATATAAGCCTACAATGATTGAAATAATAAGAACAACAGATTCATGATGGCAACCCTAAAATGAGTTTAAGGCATACAGACTATGTAGCTCAGAACCTGGCACATAAAAAGGTAAGAACATGTTACTGCCACACCAATGTCACCACCATGACCATCACTTCTACTGTCCCTTGCCTGTGCCCCATAAAACAGAGATGTCCACTCATTGTATTATCTTTCTTCTAATGAAGTGAAAATAAAGATTAACTTGAAGGAGTAGCATACCAAACAAGGAAAAGAATTGCCTACTTGGTATGATGTAGAAATACTATCTATCTTCCCTTTACTTAACTAATCAGGGTTCTGAGAAGAGATCAGAATTAAATGTTATCTGCCTGCATTCATCCAGAAATGCTTAAATGTTCTCATTACACATTTCTATTTCCTTCTAAATGCATTGCTCAATTTCATTTTTTTATTTTTGCATTATTATGTCAACATAAAACATGTCACTGTTAAATTCAAGCAATAATAAAGTAATTACTGCATCATTTTATGAGCAAATAATCATAACAAAAACAATCTGCAAATTTTAATGTATTATTTACTGAGTTTTTTAGATCGTTAATAAACTTGAATGATAATAATATAACTGATACTGACTTCCAATAATCATAATGTCTACTTTTTATGGAAGTGTTTACAACGTATTAACTTCTATGTTTCTCCATCATTAGTCTGCTTTCATATATTGAAACTCTTTCTATTGAAACTAATAAAAATAAATTATTTGTATGATAATTTTATTAAAAACAGTGTCACTTCTTTGACTGAAAAATAAACATGGAAATATTATGACTTTTTCTTATTTTGTAGTTATGAAAAAAGTTTTTTAATTTATTTTCTCTATTCAATACTTTATCTTATGCAAGCACATAGGTTATGTTCTCAATCAGAATACAAACTTCTTTAAAAATTCTCATACTATATATATACAGAAACTCGGCCATTACCTTCTTGTTTTTACTTGGCCATTGCAGATATATCTAGTCTTCAATATAGAGGTCACATTATAACACATAATATGACAGGAAAACAATTCAAACTTAAGAAAAGCTTAATTTAAAATGTTCTTTTAGAAGACATTATTTAATACTTCCTTAATAAAGATGCCTATCTATCATGATACTAATCATGCATGAGATTCAGGTACTGCTTCTGAATTGTGGCCAGCTCAGCAAAAGTATGAGGACATGATGAAATTCTGCTTTAAGATACTGCACTTTCAAAATAGAAATCTATTTGGAATATTGACTTACCACTTAGCACTCATTAGCTGTCATAGGTGGTTCCTATAAGAATAGGCACATTCTCATGCACACGGAGAGAAGAATGTTCATGCCCCATGGGCTTGGGATAAGTGGTGAGCCTCACAGATCTAATCAGCTGGGCAATTGGACTGAGTAGTTGGAGGCCTGAGAAGCAATTGTTTTCTTATCTCACAAATGGAATTTTCTTTACAAAAAAGATGAAATGTACAGATAAGGCCTCTTCATTATCTAAAAAGGAAAATTGTCAAGCTGTACAAAATAGGACAAAATGCATCAGTTAGAGCCACTTCTAGAACATAAACCATATTTTCAAAGCCATTCCAATATGGACTGGGTCCAAAATACACAAATACTAATCTGCTAATTTTCTTCTAAAATTATTAAATACATGAGATACTTTGTTAATTAAAATTATTTAATGTATGTTTTCTTGGCCTTACATATTTTAATTTTTAAATAGAAGGGTGATGTCACTTCTCACAAATCTGTAACTCAAGCAATCTAAAATCTTGCTAAATAATCACTTTCAAGATTATTTACTTGCAAATATGTTCCTTTTCTTCCAGTGGAAACAATGAAAAAAAAAAAAAAGAAGCACCAAGCATTAATTTTCTCCTTCATAATAGAGCTAAAAATAAATAAAATAACCTTTCTCTCAAATCATAGGGATTTTTGATCATTGTGTTTGAATGTTTTAAAGTTCACAATTATAGGATTAAACTAAATTCACTAATGTTATCTTTTTATCTCCATTTCAAATAAAAATTTTTCTCCCATTTCAAATAAAAAATTCTCCATTTCATTCTTCCTTTCAAATAAAAACGTTCAAATGTAACACTGAATGTGATATTTACAAATAAACTTCATTTGAATTAAAGTTAAAAATGACATTATGTGTGTATTCAGTCTCCTTACTTTACTGACCAATTGGAATAAGACATTAAGCATCTTCCGGACCACATTTGATTTTACATAAAGATCAATGGAATTATGAGATCAGCACTCATTAAACCTTAGGTTGTATAATAATTAGAATGTGGGTGGTATTCTTAACTTTCAGCCTCCAACATGTAAAACGAAGAATCAGTAGAAATATATATTTTTTTTACTTTGCCAGTTTTTTGGCAAAGTAAAAATATTTGGTAACCATGGCAAACAGCACAATTAGTTGACTATTGTGATCTTTAAGACAATCAAAATCACTCTAGTATCTTAAACACCCTAGGAATTTAGAGAAAGGAGGGCAGTCTTTGATGGATTTGAGTCTTTTTATGAGCAAAAACAGTTATGCTTGCAGGGTTAGGCCAGAAATATTAAAAGATTAATTAATTTCTTTGCTATGGAGAATGTCTGTCTGATCAACTTCCTGGTATACTGTTAGCTTCTCTATGTCTCAAAAAAACCTAGTTAAATTAGTCAAAAAAAGAAAAATTTAGTCAGTCATTTTAGGCAATTGGTCTGTGTAATGTGTTCAATTAAGAATGAAGCAGAGATTGTAGTTAGATTAACTACTGATTACATAAACAGTAACTTCGCTTTTCTGATCTCATAACTAAAGACACTTAGCTTTATCATAAACTATATGGTTAATATTTTAAGAAAGCAAAAAAACATGGAGGTATATTTTTACTCAAAATCCTTCAAAATACCTTACTTGAAATTTAAGGTGGAAGGAAATTGACTTGGGGAAAATCAGGAGAAAGAATTGACATAATTTTCTATGTGGTTGATTGTTTATTTTGCAGTTTATTTAATGTAAAGACTTTCGGAAATGTGTGGGAAAAGGTGGATTTTAAGGCATCTCTGCAGACACTATTTATTGCATGTCTGATAGCAGTGCTTGAATTACTACATGACATGCTGTTAAATTACTTGAAAAAAGCATGTGTTCATAAATCTAAAGAAAGACATAGTGTTTCTAAGTCAACTTCTTGCAGAAACATCTACTAGAAAGAAAAAACAAAGAAATAGTAAGGCATTAGCAAATATTGTGGAGGGACAAGTCTATTCTATAATCTAGTAATTCTAATCGAAGTGATGGTAACTTGCAACTTCATTAATTATCTATTGAAGCCATTATTTCCTGTAAAGATAAACAATACGAGGCCCTGGCCAGGTAGCACAGTTGGATTGAGTGTCATCCCAATAAGCCAAGGTTGCATGTTAGATCCCTGGTCAGGGCACACAAAAGAATCAACCAATGAATGCATGAATAAGTGGAAAACTAACCGATGTTCTCTCTCTCTCTCTCTCTCCCTCTCTCTCTCTGTCCTTCTTCTATTTCTAAATAAAAGTTTAAAAATTTTTTAAATACCATGTACACATGGTATAAATTTCTTTCTCCAAAATGATACAGAATATTTAGAACTGGTAAAACTAGAGAATAACTATTCTAATTTCTTACAATTCATTTATTATAAAGACCAAATATTTCAAATTGTATACTTCTATTTTGTGTCCTTTGCTTTAATATCATAGGTACAATTTTCTTTGGGAAAAAAGAACTACATGAACCAGCTTATAACTGAAAGTACTTTCCACATGCCTAGCTAAGATGCTGTGAGGAAAAGTCATCACTAACTGGGAAGGCCTCCCTGAGGAGGTATACTGTGCAGAAAGGTTGATTTTTCAGACCATTTAACTCATGGTTTGTTTCAAGTTTTCAGGAAGTCATACCTCTTTACCCTAATACCCCTCACAAAAGTACGGATGTTCAGAAATTTAAAAAACAAGGTTTAATTGTTGTGCTTACCATTATTTTATTTTAATGCTAATAAATAAACTACATATTTTAAAGAAAACTGTGATTAAACAGACAAGAATATACACAGAAAATTGTGACAATTGTCAACAAATTCCCATCAAGAGAGTCATCCGCAGAATATCAGCATTCAATAAACTTCATTTCCATAACCCAGGTTAAGTTTAAATAATTTATTCTTTGTGCACCTTATCCTAATGTCCGGGTAGGAATAGTGTATTTATATTTCACAACAAAATTAACAGATCATTGTCATAAAAAAAGGGATCCACAATCATTTCAAGGTGAATTTGGATGCATTCATGTCCCACAATAGGCACTTTTTTTGTTTGGCCAAAGACAAAAATAATTAAAATCAGTGACTAGAATATAAGGGTTTGGCTGGTTCGTGTTTTCATTTCATGGCCAACTAATTTTGCTAGTATCATAATGCAATTGTTCTTGATAGTTCGAGAGTTAATAATTGCTATTGAATAGACTAATTTGGATTTGAGTGACAGCATGCAGCCAAAATAAATTTTATAAAAGCTAAATTGACTGCCTTATGCAATGGAAGTTGTGGGACAAAACAAATCACAGGCAAAGTTGGGTCCAAGGACTCATCTCCCTCCCTCTCTCTCTCCCCTCCCCCGCTCTCCCCACCCCTACCACCCCACATGCAGGACTGCTCTCACTCCCAACATCATTCTCTGCTCTGTAGATACCAACAGCTGCTGCTTTACACTCATCCAGCTCTGCAACTTAATCAAACTGAAGGAACTTGGGTTTTGAAACAAACATTTTTTGAAATGCATGAAAGCATAATTTGTACATTTCTGTGTGAGGGCACATGAAAATTTTCCTGGGAAGAGGTTCAATCTTCTTCAGATTCTCAAAGGTGTCTCATAGTTGACCCATTTAACGACACCTTCCAATTTTCCTTTGGGTTACTGTTCCTCCCCTGGTCCAATGACAGACTTGTCAATGACTACTACTAGTGAGTCCTAGCCAAGGTGTCACTGAATTCTAGTACTCAATTTTCTGGCCATGGTGATTATTTCAAGAAAATAGCGGTGACCTATCATAACCAATGAGAGGCCTTTCCTCAATGTTTTTATTTTAAGTTGGCAGTGAAAAAGTAAGGAATCTTAAACTTAAGCATTGGGCTTATACTAGTACTATAATAGATGAATTCGGTCTGCAAACAGCTGTCCAACAGTAATTTATGTAATGTTTTCATTTGCTTGGCTAAATTTGTAGGCTCCAGGTAATTAATTCAATTAATCCAAATCAACAAACATAATATGGAGAGTCTACCATGTGCCAGGAACTCTTCTTGATGCCTCAGTCTTAAACATGTGAGATATATTCACTTTCTTCAGAAAGACACACTCTTACTCAAGTGCTTATAACGTTTGACTATGGAAAAGGATGAAGACGTCTGAAGTAGTACAGTGATCCTCAGCCTTACCAAGCTCAAAGTCTCCTCTTCTACAAGATAAATATCCCTATCAAATTCAAATTCCTCTCTTCTATAAGATAAATATACCATAAAACATTTTAACTTCCTGAATTAAAATCAATGCATAATATTACCTTCTACAAATAATTTCAAAAATATTCAGTATAGTGCTCTTAACTATAAATTTCAAAAGCATGAATGATAATTTAAAGTAAATTGTTTATTTAAATATTCATGTTCTACTTAAACCAGATAAGTAGAACAGATTCAACAACATACTCCTTAGGGGCAATCCTGCCTCCCAGGTATTAGACTCCAGAAGATAAGAGAGATTGAACTGAGAGTGATAATTTTGTTTGTTTGATTTTGTTTTTAATTTCCCAAAGCTTCTTGTGCTGCAGTCCACAGAACCTACCCACGTCGCACCAGCATCTTGAATATTTATGAAGAACAGCTCAGACTTGAAATATGATCTCTCAACTTTCTTAATAATTTCTCCAAATATTTTAGTTCGTGTGACAAATTTTTGAATTAAGCACTCATGTAATTTTGGTTTATTTCTTTAATGAAGATGAAAATATTTTAATGACCAATATACACAGGCTTCGGTGCCAGCTGCAATGGGCTACTTTACAGTAGAAATTTCAGTCTTGTCTTGATTTTTGCATTGATTATATATCTCTTCTTTAATGACATTCATATTTGAAATATCTGTTTTGTTAGAATTTTATTCTGGCTTGTTTCTTAATAGGTAAGCAGTGATATTAAGTAAGAAGTTAAAAATCCTACTTCCAGAGTTTGCTAATTCAAATATTAAGGGGAAATTGGAACTTGATTTATAACAACAGAAAATTAAACATGAATAAGGACATTGAGAACCTGAGAATAAATAGCAAAATTGCCAACTGCATTGAAATTTACAGCATGATCAAATTTCATTGCCATTGCCATGTGTAAACAAGTGCAGAACCTACTTAGACTTAAGACTTTAGCAAATAGTTGGCTATAAACTTGAAGATTCACTGGCAGAACTTTAAAGAAATGTGTTGAGTAAGCAAGAAAATTTGGTGCTGCCAAGTTGATGATTAAGTAAAAAGCAATAATTCTACTGCCTTATGTCCCTGAACAGCTTCAAAATTTTTAGAAATATGAACTCAACAATCAAGTTCAGAGAAAGATCCACATATGAACACTACGATCTGTCTAAGTAAGGCAGTTTCGATGATACGAATAATAATGTAGTGGGTTGCAGTGGATGAAACTCAAGGCAAATTATTTTCTCCATGAGGCTTTGTAGATATTATATGGTTGAGACTGAAAGAAATATTTCATTTAAAAGCCACATCTAAGTTTTAATATATGAAAAGGTTGAGATTTGAATTCTTATTTGGATTGTCTTTATTTGGGCAAATCCTATGAACAAGCATTTAATGACATAAATGAAAAGCAGATGGTATGCTCATTCATTATTCTGGAGAGACCTGAAATGATCTAAAAGCAAATATTTTATGCTGCAATACTACTTGTTGTATTAAGTAAGGCAAAATTTTTACTTGAACTAATTAAATTTGCTCCACAATACTTTATCTATCTATCTACCTAATATCTATTCATCCATGTGCCTATCTATCATCTCTGTCTAATTTCATAGCTAATATGTGTGCAGAGAGTGGGGTGCAGAGGGAAGGGAAGTTGCTCTGTAGGAGACAAATCTACACTACAGCGTGAGGATCTGGAATTTTCCCTGAAGGGAATATTATTCACATTGGCAGTTGCCTGAGAAAAGCGTGGCTCTGAAGCAGAAAATAAGAACCATTTAGGAGAGTAGTATTGTACGGGAAGAGAGGAAGTTTTTCTTGTCCCTGCATGTCTTGGTATTGGGTCTGTCAAAGATACGTGGAGCATTGCTACAGGGGGAGGGTGGATTTCTCTAGGCGTTTTAGAAAAGAACAAAGGGGAATGCCTCGGTGTCATTTAATATAAGTACCCTGGCAAATAGAAGAAAGAGCCAGAGTTGCCAGTCTATCTGTAGTGCATACAAAATATTGAGAGATGTTCGCAGAAGTCAACAGCCTGCTTACATTATCTGTTTTTAACACCTAACTCTGTTTTACATACAAATGAAGATGTTCTTTGGTAAGTTTTATGTATACTTATGTTTTCCTGTAATGTCACTATCTTGAAAATTAAGGCAAGTTGTACTTCACTTTGTACAACATTTGTTTTCTAAGACAATAATACATCAACATTTGTAGCTGCTGCTTTTATTTAATTACATTGTACTGGCTGATTCCACTTAAGGTTACAAGCTTGATTTGAATTATTTTTCTTTAAATGTGTTTTTGAAAAGCTGCCTGTTTATGTTATATTAAGCCTGAATTTCAATTAATTATGATAAATAGAAATGTGAAAATACTTCTTATCAAAAAGAGCATTCAATCTAATAATCAACAGACAGAGGTAAGCATGGAGCTGTTCAAGTTATCTTTTAGTTAAATTACAGGCCCATTAAGCTGAGCTTCCTATGAAATATTACAAAAATCCCTGCTGGATCTCAGAAGTAATAAGAGAAAAGATTTTATCTTGGGAAAGATCTTGGCCCTAGTTTGAAATTAGAATAATTAGAATAATGGATATTAAAAACATTTTTCATTGATTAAATGCTGATTAAATTACAATTAGGATAATTGATATTAAAAATATTTCTCACTGATGAAATGCTGATTCGCTAAAATATTTTAGAGATGTTAGGCCCTCCGTAAAGAAGCTCTACCAGCCCAGGGCCTCTGTAGCCTCCAGCCCTCAGGACAGCACCTGAAGCTTGGTCACTGCATGGCCTTGATTCCAGGCATTGTTTTGGAAATTAAATTCTGCCTCCAGAATCTGGCTGGTTGTCACATCTATCTTAGTGAACATTTTATGTAAAATTCTATGTGGATGTATTCAAAGTACACATAAGGAGGTGATGAGAAATCCGACTCCATTTTTGGATGTTTGACTGCTGACAACTTTTTTTTTCATTGTTGATTTTTATAAAGAGAGAGGAAGAGAGAGGGAGAGAGAGAGACATTGATTTGTTGTTTCACTTATTCTTACATCCATTGGTTGATTCTTGTACGTGCCCTGCCCAGGGACTGAACCTGCAGCCTTGGCGTATTGGGACAAGGCTCTAACCACCTCAGCTACCCAGCCAAGGCCACTGCTGACAACTTTTAAGCCTCACCCTCTCTCTTTCCCTGATGCCCCACATTCGGACAAACAAACAAAGAAATCCTGAGTGTCCACTTCTATGTTGCTGTTTTGAGATTCAAAGCAAGCAATCCCTTGACAGTGCATAAGAACGCTTATCGCTGCCATGTGCCCTAACCACAGTAAGAACCAGGCTAGTCTCCCTTTTGTGTTTTCTCAAGCCATTTTGAATCAGCTTGAGAGGCCTATTCTGCTCTCCCCAGAGACCTCAATTGTGTAAGTAATAAGTCACTTTATACCTTCTTGTGTGTGTGTGTGTGTGTGTGTGAGAGAGAGAGAGAGAGAGAGAAGGACATCGTGTCTAAACATCTGAACAAATCAACCTATTTTTAACTTGTCCTAAACAACATTGAAAGCTAGAGCTAGTAAAATAAAAAGGCTAAGGGATTAAGCAAAAACAAACAACAACAAAAACAAATTAAAAACTCATAGATACAGACAACAGTATGGTAATTACCAGTGGGAAAGAGGGATTGGGGGAGACAGAGGAGGGTATATTGGGAATGAACTGATAGAAGGAGACTTGACTTGGAGTGGTGAACACAATACAATATACAGATGATATATTATAGAATTTTACACCTGAAACCTATATAATTTTATTAACCAGTGTCACTCCAATGAATTCAATAAAAAGGAAAAAAGGTGTTAGGAGAAAATAACCGTGAGTTTAGAATTGCATAACCAACCAAACCTCAGAACGAAAGTAAACGTATTTTCAGATATATTAAAAACACAAGTTCACTAACCTCTCTTTAAAATAAGTTGTAAAAGATATATTCCAGGATGAAGGAATTGACCTCAGGAAGGTCTGAGATGTCTGAAAAAATATAGATAAAAGAAAGTGGTTTTCATTTATTTTTATAAGAAAGCCTACTCTACAAAGATATGTATTATCATACGACATAATAGTTGAAACTGAAACAAACAAAAACTAAACTGTAGATACACTGAATTAGGTGGTGAATCAAATAAAAGAATTTCTGGAGAGACTGATAAGGAGATTATTTTATTTGTGTGTGTGTGTGTGTGTGTGTGTGTAGAGAGAGAGAGAGAGACTTAAATGCCATTGCTTTATGAATGCAGGGAGACTCCAGGGAGAGAAAACAGAAAAGACAATTTGGAGAACAAGGAGAGTTGAGAGCCAGGAAATCAAACATGACGGAAAGCTGGAGTACACTTGCTTAGTCAAATAGCTTTTGAGAATCCAACCTTATGGCATTTGCAATGCTATAGTAACAATCCTTGTCTCCCTAATAATTCAGTGAGACATTCTATACCTACAAAATGCCTTGATAACAACAAAGGAAAGAGGGCTTCTTATCTAGGCTGACAGTGTGTGAGATAATAATAATAATAATAATAATAGTAATAATAATAATATTTAGAGGAACCCTAAACTAAATCAATATGTGAAGGCAGGCCCTGGGCTCCGAACCAAAAGTGATCCTGAAAATGGGGAGGCCAGAAATGAACAGAAACCTTGGAACAGGTCATGAATTACTACAGAATTCCCAAAGATCGTGTGAAGAAGTTCTACATTAGGGTTATTATATGCAACTTAATGAACATCAAGACAACGGTTATGCTCTGCGTTTAAATATGTGTACCACAACATGAACGAGTTTCACTAGATAATGGAGTTATTTTTCTATTCTTTCTTTCCTTCCTTCCTTCCTTTCCTTTGCTTATAAAGGTCCTTTGATCTTTCATCACTGCTGCAGAGAGGTTAATCCCTTACCTCCCCAATCCACCCACCCACATACTAGGTACGATACTCAGGTTCCCTAAATGCTCTCGGCCTATTTTAGTCCTCATCACAGTTGGTAATTATCACACACACACACACACACACACACACACACACACACACACTCTCTGTCCTACAACTGTTTAATTAAAGTCTTCCCTTGTAGAGTTAATTTTAAGGGAGTGAGACAGCTAGGCCCATGTCAGGGTTTGGTTTGGTTTGGTTTGGTTTTATTTTTCCATTTCATGCACAGTCCTACTGGCATGGTACCTTGCACACAGAGGTGCTCAGGAAACTAATTACTTATTGTCCTTGATTTTATTACATTTTCCTCACAGGTAAAATGGAAATATCCAGCAAATATTTATTAAACCCTTACCTTATGCAAGACGCCTGCTAGAGGCTCTGAGTCACTTTCACCTTGAACAAAAGGGATAGGAGACCCTGTCCACATGGAGCTGCTGTTCTAGTGAGCAAAACTGAACAGTAAACCACATTAAGACGTAAAGTAGTATGCAGTTAGTTAGGAGGTACTAAATTCTGTTGATTAAAAATCCAGCAGAATTGGGGATAGTAGATAGTACTTGTTAAAGGATGAAATTTTAAATAAGATGTTCAGGAAAGAAAGGCCTTAGTGACAAGGTAAAAATTTTTTTGTGTGACTTTTTTTTTACTTTATTGTTGCTCAATTACAGTTGTCTGCATACTCTCCCCTCCCTTTCCCCCTCAACTCCCACCTCCCTTCCCTGCCTCCCTCCCCACCCTTGGTTCTGTCCATGTGTCCTCTATAGTGGTTCCTGTAAACCCTTCTCCCCATACTCCCCTCTCCCCTCCCCCCTGGCTATTGTTAGATTGTTCTTAATTTCAATGTCTCTGGTTAAGCTTTGCTGGCTTTTTGCTTTTGTTGATTATGTTCCAGTTAAAGGTGAGATCATATGGTATTTGTCCCTCACCGCCTGGCTTATTTCGCTTAGCATAATGCTCTCCAGTTCCATCCATGCTGTTGCAAAGGGTAGAAGCTCCTTCTTCCTCTCTGCTGCACAGAATTCCATTGTGTAAATGTACCATAGTTCCTTGATCCACTCATTTGCAGATGGGCACTTAGGTTGTTTCCAGCACTTGGCTATTGTGAATTGTGCTGCTATGAACATTGGGGTGCATAGGTTCTTTTGGATTGGTGTTTCAGGGCTCATAGGGTATAATCCAAGCAGTGGAATTGCTGGATCAAAAGGTAGTTCCATTTTTAGTTTTCTGAGGAAATTCCATACTGTTTTCCACAGTGGCTTCACCAGTCTGCATTCCCACCAACAGTACAGCAGGGTTCCCTTTTCTCCACATCCCCTCCAACAGTTATCTGTTGCTTTGTTGATGATGGCCATTCTGACTGGTGTGAGGTGGTATCTCACAGTGACAAGGTAAATTTTTTAAAATGCGGATTACATCACAAATTTGCAAATAGGCAAGAGACAGAAATAGTAGCTAGTTCAATAGAAGTAATTCTTTTTTACAAATGAAGTTCAATGAGAGGCTATTTTTCTCATATATGAAGAAGACAAGAATATACATCTATCTGGGAAGTAGAAAAACTTATTCAATAATTAGGCAATCTTGAGAAAAATCACAGCAATTAGAATATCAACTTTTCATAAAATCAATGTATTAAGAAAGCCAAGCAGCAAGAACATTTTTAATGAGGTATATACCAAGCTCTAATCTGTGATGTATAAGTTGAATACCATTTATAAAACATGTACCTATGTCTCTTTTTTATGTCTAACCTAACAGCATACCTCTTTGAAATTTGTATTTTCTGGCACCTCAAGCAGCAAAGAATCCTGCTGGTACCATTCATTTAGAATCAGAGGAAATCATAAGCTAACAATATAATGAATAAGGCCTCTATTTATTAAAACAGGTTGGGAATAAGTAGTCTTGTATTTCAGCGGTAAGTGTGTTGGTCTGAAAAACCTTGATCATCACACTTGTGTCACTAAGGGATGCACTGTGTGAAGAGATAGATGGAAGGATTAGATTTTTGTAGCAGCTTTTGGTCAAATGCATCATTCTAGACAATATGAAAAAATAAAAGTTTTAGAAAGAAGCTATCATTGGGCCTTAATGTGCATATTCACAAGGAGATGTTTTTAGGTTCTGATACAATTCAAAAACAATAGACAGATATCCAAAAGTCTGGTTTTGATCTTTATTTTTGTAACTAACATGTCAGTTTTGATATGGGGGACTCAACCTAATAACCAAGAGTGTAAATGTAAAAATGAAATCAGATGGATTATTCAAAAGCATATATGGAATACAGACAAGACTATCAGTTTGTTTTCACCAGAAAGTATTCTGATTCTTTTAGCATATATACACCTTACAATCACAATGCATTAGCATTCAAGGGGACCCTAGAAATACATTACTGAAATTCCTTACTTGACATGTGAATCTTAAACAATGGCCCCATAATCCACTGATGACCACCTAAAATAATAAAACTCTCATTTCCTTGTGAGGTAGGTTAGTACTTCCAATCTCAGGTGGCACACATGGTTAGAAAGCTCTCCTTGCCTTGTACTGAAATGGAATCCCTGGAGGGCATTGGAGGGTTAAGGAATGTAGGATTTCATGATGATCAATCCTTCCCAACAGTATGAATGAGTCTGGAGAGATGAATTAATGCCCTGAAATTTGTTTCTTTGCCTATAAAATGGAGATGATCACAGCTTCATCAGGTTATTATAAGGACTAACAGAAATAAAGAATGAATGTGCTAAATATGCAT
The DNA here is from genome assembly GCA_004026765.1 of Micronycteris hirsuta. Taxonomy (NCBI): domain Eukaryota; kingdom Metazoa; phylum Chordata; class Mammalia; order Chiroptera; family Phyllostomidae; genus Micronycteris; species Micronycteris hirsuta. The sequence continues at coordinate 161,417 of PVJI01001129.1, read as the reverse complement.
TTTAAGGACTCTAGAAACATTATATTCATATGACTATAGGAGAGAGCAAAAGTAGGTTTACAGTTGTTCATATAAAAAATGATACAATAACTATTAAGTAATTAGACACAAATAAACTCTGTGTTTTGTATACTCTTAAGTGCAAACCTACGTTTGCCCCACCCTGCATCCAGGCATATTTTCTCAACTGTCTTTGGCCACTTGTAGAAAGTCTAATTATAGTTTGACTACCTAAGAGCAATAGGTGAATAAAGGCTTGAGCGATATAGTTCAAGTAAACTCTCTAGATTTAAAGCTCCATGGTTGTTTCTGACAAAACACCAAGTAGTTGAGTGCTGTCAACTGTTCTCTGTTCACTCTCCCTCCTGAAAAGCTTCGCACCTGCAGGACCAACATTTTTGATCCTTCCGTTGTCCTTTATATGATATGGCTTCAAGTCCCCTCACCATACAGGTCTCTGGGTCACACCTCGTCATTTGTAGCCGTTCTAAAACAAAACACACACACAATGTCATGCACACTTCACAAGCAGACGGACCAGTATCTAGCAGCATGGGACTTCCATTCCCTTTTTTTCTAGATTTGTCTAATGAAGCAATCTTCACAATGCATCGCAGAGTATTTTCTTTGAGACAATATACTTCATCTTATTTTACTGATGCATTAATTATGAATAGCCATTCAAGTAACACTTCAGAAACTGAACTTTCAAACATCTTTAAAATAACAAACATACATATTCTTCTTGGAATGCAGAAAGCCTGCTCCCGCCTTGGGGACTTCGTGTGGGCTGGTTGCTGTCACCGTTCCACTCTAGTTAGCTACTTGGCTCCTTTGGGTATTGTTCAAGCACAATTGTTAGTAACGCCTTTCTCGATCACCCTATTTAAAACTACAGACTCCCATCTTAGAACTCCCTGTCTTCTTCTCTGGCCCTTTTTGTTATCTGACCTTTTGTCTGTTTACTTATTTTGGAAATTGACTGTCTTACCTACTAGAATGTCAGACTCATTCAGGGTTGGAGTTTCATTTTCGGTCTGATTTGTTCACTGTTGTGTTCCCAGTGACATAACAACCTCAGGACAAAGTAGATGTTCAATCAATATTCATTAAACGAATTCTTTTGAAAACAGTTATATCAGATCTTTTTTTTTCTTCCATCCAAAGGTAATTCCGGCTAGTTACTTACAATAGTCACTAAGAGCAAATACAGTAAATAAAATTTTGACCCAGCTAATCAAAACAAAAACCAGTTTGTAAATGTAAATACATTTCTAAATAAGATATAACCTCAAAATATTTGCTCTGTAAAAATTTTACAATTTTTGATGAAACCATCATTAAAATAAATAATTTATTATAGAGTACTTAAATGTAAAAATACACTAATTTCTATGAAAAATCAATTTGACTTCTTATTTGTGTTAAGCAGGAAGGCATGATATTCCATTTTAAATCTTTACTGGTGAAAATTACAATTTTGTAACAAAGGTAAAGACTAATTTGTAAAGTTACTCATGAAAATTTACCAGGACTTTATTGAGAGTCATGTTATTTTTCCTTTAATATCATCAATAATTTGTTAACACATTTCAAAGTGAAATGAAGTAATGTAAATACAAATAACAATTAATACTCTTCCATTAATCCTGTCTCTAAAAATAATAAATAAATAGATAATGTCTCTTGCTTTTTCTTTCATCAGGGATAATTGCTTTTGATTATGTTAAGATTTTTTTAAGTGACTTAATTATAAATTTTAAATTTAATAGATGTAAAGATGCCAAAATGCCATTGGTCTTTTCAAATACATACTAACACACTAATATTCCTCCCGGTTTTTTAATTTAGTTTTGTTTTGTTTGTATTTGAGCAGAAGGAAAGAAATGCCAAAGATAAATGGCCGGAAAAAGAAAAAATTGTTTCTTTTTTTTTTATCTAAATCTTGAAATAACACTAAATATAGGCATCTTTTCTTCCCTCAGGCCAACTATAAAATTTTAGACCTTATATCTCAAATTTAAGTGTTATGGTTCAGATCCATTTGTACTAGATAAACTAAATTTTCTTCACATTTTTCAATTTTTTTAAAGATTTTTAAATTTATTTTTAGAGAAAGGAGAAGGGAGGGAGATAGAGAGGGAAAGAAACATCAATGTGTGGTTGCCTTTCACATGGCCCCCACTGGGTACCTGGCCTTGTTACTCAGACATGTGCCCTTACTGGGAATTGAACCTGTGAACCTTTGGTTCGCAGCCTAGCTCAATCCACTGAGCTACACCAGCCAGGGCACTATTTTTCCCTATTTTTAAAATGATAAATGATTGTACCTTTTCCAATCATAGACCAAGTGATATTCTTGGGATAAAGTGGCTATACTGTTACTAAAGAAAAATTAAAAGATAATACTGAGATTCTCTCTGAAATAATAATTTAAGTTATTAGGGTCAAAACAAATCTCAAAATCTTTAGAAAAGGAAAATAAGAATTTACAATTCTTATAGAAGACTTTTATGACTAGATATATATGTTGTAGAACTGAGGCCTATTTGGATTTTAGATAGCTCATATAATGCAACTATATTAGCCTGTACGTAAGAGTCTAGGGCAGCACAATATAATAGAACATACTAATATCTATTAGGGAAACACATGAATGTTCACACTACATGAAATAATTAAAGACCATGTAAAGTCAGATCATGTCTTTCTGTTAAATGGGTTTTAAAAATTATATAATTTTTCACAACTTTTTGAATTTCAGAAATGTATATACAGAAATGCAGATCTGCATTTAAAGAGCAAAGTTGTTACAGTAGGTAGTTAGCTAATCATTAATAAGAAAGGAGCAAAGGGATTTAGACATTATTAAGCATAATAAAGCAAGGAGCATAAGCCTGCTTGCTTATTAGCCAGGAAGCTACAGCAGCTTCACACAGTCTAGGAAATTGCAGCATCTCCCCACAGAGGGAATTAACAAAACAACTCTTCCTTCCTCCTACATACAGACAGCAAGGAGTGGCTTTTCAGTCTTCCTGGTCCACACCCCAGACTACGGAGGTGAGGAGAGGTGAGCACATGTACAACAGGAGCCAACATGACCACAGAAGCCTGTCAATCTAGCCTGAACAAAGAAAGAATTGTTTAGGGGATGGACACCCCAGAAGCTCACAAAACTTTGGAAAGTTGACTGGCTATTTGAAAAAGCACCTGGTCCTCCCCAAGCCAAGATAATATAGTTCTAGCTTAACAAACAAGTTCTCTCTCTCTCTGTGACCCACGTTTTCCCTGTGCACTCATGCATACTCTCTCCATAACTGTGTGGCTCTAGCAGTCCCGTGGCTGATGGCCACATGGAGTCTACATGCAGGCTCCAGGCAGGAGCCTGGATACTGCAACAAAGCTACAGACCGCAGCCAAGAACACAAGCTAAAGTAGGAGGATGGGGAGAAAGGCTGGACGGGACTAAGCTTTAATATGGCAGAAACTCTGAGCACTGACCTTTGTTTTGGCCTTGCTGAAGACGCAGTTGGACTTTTTCCATGGCAGGAAGGATGGAGATGTGTTACAGGGGCAGCCTTCCACCCAAATAAATCTTTCCACCTCACAACCTCCCTTGTGTGAGTCAGTGAAACGTTATTCTCTTGATCCCATGAAAGAGCCTCACTTCCACCAGCAACAAAATGATACAAGATTACTAAGTCACAATAAAACTACTTCAAGAGTGACACCACAAAGGAATCCTCTTTCATACAGACTGACATTCCACTTTATAAAGAAGACATTCATAAAAACCACATCTAGATTTCTGCCAGGGAGGTAGAAAAACAAATATCTACCAGTGATAGAAAGCAGGCCTCAAGTACCTACCATATCCTAAGCTTCAGTTTTCTTAACAGAGTCTGGTATTCTTTCACAGGCAACATGTCCTTGGTTTTAAGTTTATCTCATGTGTATTCAAACATCAACCATGAAACATCAAACATGATACATTTAAGTGTCAAAGCCCTCTGATTTTTAATTTTTTTTCTAAATTAAATTTATCAGGGTAACAATGATTAATAAAATTATATGGGTTTCAAGTATAAAATGCTATAATACATTGCCTGTTATTGCATTGTATATTTACCACCCAAAGTCAAATCTCTTTTCTTTACCACATGTTTGAACCCCTTTACCCTTTATTACCTCCCCTCCACCCTCTTCCCCTCTGGTACATGTGTCTATATGAGTTTTGTTTTGTCTCATTTTTTCATTTTCAGTTTTATATCCAACAGATGAGTGATATAGAGTTCTTGAGTTTTTGTGTCTGACGTTTCACTTAGCATGATATTCTCAAGATCAAAGCCCTATGATTTTAAATAATCAATTTTTCTCACTTTAACTAAGGGCCTTTATAGTGGTTTTTGTGAGCATTCAAATAAAATAACTACACATTTTCTATAGAGTTTATGAGGGAACTGAGTGGCAAAGAAATATCTTTCGCCTCTAAATTTTGTTAAGAGGAAAAGCAAACCCATAGTAATTGCTCTTTTCAAGATTATCTTATCTATGTACTTGAGAAGTATTCCACATATAGCTTCATCTTTTTTTTATAAATATGGCTGACTGAAATGAGGAAGAAGATTAGATTTGGTCTTATTTACAAGAAGTAAGAGTTGCCATATTCTTCTTCCAGTTAATCATTCACTCATTATCAGAGAGGGTTTTTAAATAGCCAATACATGATGTGATTTCAATGGCTGGGAGACAGTTCTCAGATATTTCTGATTCTCTTCCATGCACTGACTCTCTGCCCTGAGCTGATCAAAATCTGTCCTGCTTGCTCTCTTTTAATCAGGTTAAATCGATGTTTGAGAACAAATACACACTGTTACGTCTATTTTTATCACCACTCTTTTTAGAGAATGGATAAGCAGAAGCACTGGGAAACCCATTCCCTTGGACTTTTTCTAAAAAAAAAAAAAAAAGAAAGAAAAGAAAAGCTTGAGGCTAAACTGAGATCAGACAATTCTGGGAAAGTACTTTAACTTTGAAGAAATTCTAGACTGGATTGAACACTTCTTTCACCTCAACAATACATTCACATTTCATTTTCTCTCCTAGTGATGGTGTCCACTCTGGGTCCCTATTGCATGCCAAATTTAAATATGCAGAAAGTTACCAAGAGTGTTTACCTGACTAGTTACATTTAGGTTGTGAAAATAAATGCCGCAGAAATGTCAGCTGTACTTTCAAAAGCACACTGAACATCATGATCTTCAGTGCAGTGAATTTGCACAACCTAATCTGAAGTTTGACTCTAGTTTTGGACATTTCCTATCAGAGTATTTTACAAGCCAGCCAGACATTCTTTTTAAGGAAACAATTATATTATTTAAAAAAATCATTAACAGGTAGGGCCTAGAAGCAACAACTGTAAGGACTATTCAAAGGAAGACTGTACCATTACAGTCACTGTGCAAGAGGTCCAGGCAGGATATCAATCTTGTGGGCTACCCCTGCATGCTGGATTCACCATGCCAGAAGCTTCATCTTCAAACTGGATGGTATAATACTCCTGGGTGTCTTTTCTTATGAGTCAGAAGGCATGCAACCCAACTGGAGCTAAACACAAAAGGGAAAATGAAAAAAATACATGTTTCATATTGTAGCTATTACTCAATTAAATAATATATCTATTATAAATTCACTACATCTGTACCATAGATAGATTAATATATAATTTCAATATCTAGCTAATTTCAATAAATATTGAACACTATACTCTTATTTTTTCAACTGTTATTATCAATCTATTTTAAACATAAAGATCATTATTCAAATAAAAGCTAAACTTCCCATCAATCTCCAATAATTGAAACTAAAACAATAGGCCAAAATTCAAACTGAGGACCCTTATTTTACAACTTAAAACCAGGCCCTGGCTGGGTAGCTCAGTTGGTTAGAGCATCACCCTAATACATTAAGGTTGTGGGTTTGATCTCTAGTCAGGAAATATGAGTGTACAAGAAAGCAACCAATGAACACATAAATAAGTGGAACAACAAAGTCCCCCCTTCTCTCTTCTTCTCTCTCTCTCTCAAATCAATAAATTAAAAAAAAATTAAAAATTAAAACTAATGTAAACAAACTACTGGAGACATGTGCATTCCATTTTTGGTGCAAAAAAAAGTTCCACTCCTACAAGAAACCTGACTCTTTCTGATATGCATTATTCAAATCCTTATTTGTGCTTGATAGCTCAGAGTGCATGCATTAGGGCTGCCCCACATTCTTTATAAAAAGGGCACCCAGGGACATGCCAAATGAGTTATCTTTTAAAAATTCATTAGCATAATTGCTAAGTTAGTCTGCAATGCATCTCATTTCTCTTTCTTTATTCATTCCACATTTCAATTTTTTAATCTACCACTTTTGCAAAAAAAAAGGGACTTGCTGATTCAGTATTATCTTCTAAATAAAAGGCATTTGTGCTTATTTCTCAGCCAGTTATATATGCATTTCAATATTTTGTTCCCAAAATGTGAAGTGAGATGTGCTTTTTTCTTACCAAAACAATTTAAGGGAAGAGGTGGAAAGAAGGATAATTTTGTAGAGGTCTTCTACTAAAAAAAAAAAAAAAAAAAATAGATATGTATTCTAGTATAATAAAATGTGGTACAGAAGTTTTATGTATTTGTCTTATTATTTTACCATATTTAGATGGTTAAACACAAATTGATGAAATTCCTTCTTGTCCTATACTATTTTAACCTAAAAATAAAATAGCCAAATTGAGAAGCAATAAGCATTTACTTGGAATCAAAAAAATTGCAACTAGGGGATGTAGTGTCAGTCAGGAACAAAAAGTATTTCCTGATTATGGGATGAAACCAAGGAAGTTTACGAGAAAAGAAAAGGACTAATTATACAAATAGGAAGAAGGAATTTCTATTGGTGCTAATAAGCTAAGTTATTCTTTAGCTGTACATGACAGTTTACTGATTCTAAAGAATGTTCTTAATTTTTAGTCCTTGTTGTTAGGAGGTCTGATTTCCCATTAGCTTTACAAACAGTTGTTTGGAATACATTTTTGATTCGGCCCCATGTAAAGGCTTTTTTGCCCAGCTTGAATATTCTAAAGCTTCAAGGATTAAGACCTTCAAGGTAGACTTCTAGCCAAGATGGAGGCGTACGTGGACACACTGTGCCTCCTCGCACAATCAAAAGAGGAATAACAACAATTTAAAAAGCAAAATAAACAACCAGAAAAGACAGAGAATCAAACTGAGTGGAAGTCCAACAGCCAAGGAGTTAGAGAGGATACGTTCATCCAGGCCGGTAAACGGGGCAGAGCAGGGCAGAAAGCGCAGGAGGTGTGACAGCAGTTTGCCAGGAGAAACTCACAGTGGGTGTGCCTGACCAAAAAGTGGTGGGTGCACCCAGAGAAGCCAGCGGGAAACAGCAGGGCCGAGACTGGTGGACTGGGCAGTCCCTCACTTGCATGTGCAGATAAACCGGGAGAAGGAGCTGGGGAGCGGAGCAGAAAACACCTGTGAAGATAGAGGCAGCAGTGGGAGCAACTCCCAGCTACACAGGAGAGCACACTGGGAGAAAAGTGACTGAGAGTTGGGAAGAGCGGAACAAGCACCATTGTTCTCTCCCAGGCCACGCCCTCTCAGACACCTTCAAAACACACCACGAGTGGAGGTTGCCCTGCCCTGGTGAACACCTAAGTCTCCGCCCCTTAAAATAACAGGCACACCAAGAAAAAAAATGGCCCAAATGAAAGAACAGAACAAAGCTCCAGAAAAATTACAACTAAGGAACGAAGAGATAGCCAACCTATCAGATGCATAGGTCAAACCACTGGTAATCAGGATGCTCACAAAATTGGAAGAAAGTTGGTTGCAAATAAATGAACAAATGAAGGATACGCTAAAGAAAATGAGGAGAAATGTGCAGGGAACCAATAGGGAAGAGAAGGAAACGGGGACTCAAATCAACAGTGTGGACCAGAAGGAAGAAAAAAGAATTAAAAAAACTGAGGAGAGGCTTAGGAACCTCCAGGACATCTGTAACAGCCCAACATCTGGGTCATAGGGATGCCAAAAGGAGAAGAGGAAGGCCAAGGGATTGAACATTTATTTGAACAAATAATGAAAGAGAACTTCCCCAATCTGGCAAAGGAAATAGACTTCCAGGAAGGCCAGGAAGCTCAGAGAGTCCCAAAGAACTTGGACCTAAAGAGGAACACATCAAGACATATCATAATTACATTACCCAAGATTAAAAATGAGGAGAGAATCTTATCAGCAGCAAGAGAAAGGAGACAGAGGAATTCCCATAAGACTGTCAGCTGATTTCTCAAAAGAGACCTTGCAGGCAAGAAGGGGCTGGAAAGAAGTATACCAAGTCATGAAAGGCAAGGATCTACATCCAAGAATACTCTATCCTGCAAAACTTTCATTTAGAATGGAAGGACAGATAAAGTGCTTCTCAGATAAGGTCAAGTTCAAGGAGTTCATCATCACCCAGCCTTTATTATATGAAATGTTAAAGGGATTTATATAAGGCATGGAGAGATACAATAGGGGAGTGGGATGGGGAGAGAGGAGGAAAAAGTACAGAGAATAAGTAGCATAAATGTTAGGTAGAAAACAGACAGGGGGAGGTTAAGAATAGTATAGGAAATGTAGAAGCCAAAGAACTTATGTGTATGACCTATGGACAAAAACTAAAGGGTGGGGAATGGGGGGTGGTGAGGGGATTAAAGGGGGGAAATGGGACAAATGTAATAGCATAATCAATAAAATATGTTTTTAAAAAAAGACCTTCAAGTTAGTTCCTCTGAAATGGCTGACCTAGCTCTATTTTTAAATGGCTGTACTTACGTCAACATTTGCAACTGCAAAATATTTTCCTTTTCTCTTTGAAAAGGATGATGTCTAGCCAAAACAACTGTAGTCTTTCACTGAGAAAATAGAACACTAGTATGTTACTCACTCATTCATTTCCTCATTTGTTCATGCAACCATTCATCTGAGACATTTTTAAAAAGTACTTACATGCCTGGTATCGCATTATCCAAAAAAGTATCTTAAAATGATCAGACTCAAGGTGGGACAGGACAGTTTGTAAAAGAAAATTCTAATTAACAAGAGTTCCATTAAATTCTTCTAAGGTGATGTGGGGTGTGTGTGTGTGTGTGTGTGTGTGTGAACAGACCACTCCAAGATCAGAAAAGTTTGCACACTAAGTTTCAGTCTTAGTCCTAATACTTATCTACTGAGTCATCATAAGTTTACTGCTAATAACTTTAAATTTCATTTTAGTTTCTATAAAATGGAGGCCATAATTATCTCACCAGGTTTTTATGAGAATTAAATTGTTAAAATACATAAATTAGCCCTGGCTGGTGTAGCTCGGTGGATTGAGCATGGGCTGGGAACCAAAGGATCCTGGTTCAATTCCCAGTCAGGGCACATGCCTTGGTTGCAGGCCAGGTCCCCAGTGAGGGCCACATGAGAGGCAACCATACATTGCTGTTTCTCTCCCTCTCTTTCTCCTTCCCTTCCCCTCTCTCTAAAAATAAATAAATAAAATCTTTAAAAAATATATAAATTATATGATAACTGGATAAAATATATTAATTAATATATATATAGGTTATCTGTTTTTTAATAGTATATCAGTATCTTTTAGTAGATGTGATGCTTAGTTTTATGAGTCAACTTGGCAAGATTATAGTACCTAGTTATTTAATCAAATACTAATCTAGGTGTTGCCTTCAATGTATTTAGTGGATGTGGTTAGCATCTCTAATCAGTTGACTTTAAGTAAAGGAAGTGGCTTCAGTAATGTGAGTGGATCCCATCTAATAAGCTGAAGTTCTTAATAACAAAAACTAGGGGTTGCCAGAAGAAGAGGTAATTAGTTCAAGATGTTATACTAACTCTTGACTGAATTTCTGGCCTGCTGATATGTCCTACAATTTTGGATGGTTCTGTCCCACAATCACAAGAACCGATTTCATAAAATGAATCATCGTGTGTGTGTGTGTGTGTGTGTGTGTGTGTGTGTGTGTAGAGAGAGAGAGACATACACTATTGAATCTCTCTCTTATACACAAGTTCTGTCCAGCAGGTATCCAGCCATGTAAAATGAAAAATAGAGACATTTATCAAAGAAGATACAAGATACAAGAAACATGGTACACAGGACAGTGAAGCCTCAGTCCCCTTCAAAGTAGGCACCAAGGGATCTCACACTGTTCTCCCAACTGCCATCAGCTGCCCCATCATATTTTCCTGAATCTCATCAACAAGTCTGAAATCTCTTCCCTTTCAAAGGTGATTTTAGTTTTGAGAAAAGCCAGAAGTAGCAGGGCACTAAATCTAGGGGCCTGAATCATCTGCGTGATTTGATGTTTCACACACACACGTAAAAAAAAACCCTCTGCACTAGACATGATGCACGAACAGGTGCATTGTCGTGATAAAGCTACCAATCACCAGTTGCCCATAGCTGTGGCCTTCGGAGTCATCTGAATAGTTTCCATGGAGGAGTGTTCAAGCTTAACACAGAATTTGATGCAGATTCATTGCTCTACTCACTCAGTCATTTTTAATGCAGCAGCCACACAGTACTCATGCTCACTCAACAGTATCTTCTGCCCTCACTGACAGGTACAGTGAAGTCGTCCTCTTTCACCCACGCACATTCCAGTCCACTCTCCTTGGCTTTCAGGTTACATCAATGTTGTGCAGACCATTCTCATTATACTAGAAGTGTCTGGATCTCCTCCGGACAGGCCTCATATATGAAACACATATACATACATATAGCTTATAGTTTACATGTAATGGTGAATAAGATGTTTCTATTTCCTTTCCAATAGCATATTAGTGATATAAAAGAATATTACTTAAATTCCCACACTGTTATTATATCCAATTATTTGGATAAATTATTAGTTTTAATTTATAGATTCTCTTGAATTTTTTGATATAAACAACCATTTATTATTTTTCTTTTTTCTTTTTTAATTTTTGTTCAAGTACAGTTGTCTCCATTTTCCCCACACTGCTCTCCCCCACCCCACTGACCCGCACCTCTCCCCTTCAATCCTGCCCCCCTTTGAATTGCCCATGCATCCTTTATATGTCTTCCTTGACAAGTCTTCCCCTTCTTTCCCACATTGCCCCCCCCACTCTAGTTAAGATTCTCTTGAATTTTTTGTGGAAATTGTAGGTGTTGTTGATGTTTTATAGTCTCCTTACCATCATAATTTTTATATTTCAAAGAAAATAAATAAATTTATTGTGTATACCATATTATATTATTTATATATAATAATTTTTCATATATAGATAATTGGTTAAGATTGCCATTAAAATAGTCATTAAAAGAAATAGAATGGCTCCCAAAAGAAGTTCAAACAATTATACAGAATACATCTATATACTGTAGATGAATACATCTAAAAGTTACCTTGAAAAATGTAAAGCAATAAAATAACACCAATTGAATTATAAGAACAAAATTTTAAACCCCATTTTTTGTTTCTAATTTAATTTACTTGCTATTGAGAATATCAGTGTGAGATTGTGATTCCAGAAAATGTGTTATGGTTTTATTTTGGATGTAGCACATGGCTTTAAAAAGTAGAATTTTCTACTTAGGGATGTGGAAATACATTCAAAAATAATTACCTGAAAACTTGAATATCGTAGCCTATAGAGAATGAGAAGTTGGGAAGATGCTATTTTTAGGTAATGTGCTGTATAGGTATAGTTAACTCTAAAAAATACAAATGTGTAACTTCTAAAACCTAATTTTATTTTTAAACAAGCGGAATGTAAATTACAGGTACGCAGACAGAGCTGTGAACCCAGGTTCTCCTATATATTTAGCTATGAAATCTTAGGTGAGATTCTCAATTTCTTTGAATATAAGTTGTTTTACTTATAAAATTAATATAATACCATCTACCTAATAAGGTTGCCACTAAGGTTAAATTATAGAGCATGTAGTATTCTTAACACATTGTCCAGCACATAATAGACACCAAATAAATGAAGTTAAAATTATACAGAAAAGAAAATTGATTTTTAAATTATTTTGAAAGTTTTTCTAATAGCTGTTTTGTGTATTGTTAAGTTAGTACCTTCCCAGTATAACGTACAAAAGATTTATGCACTCTGGAAGATTAAACATTAAGGCATAGGTTCGATAGGGCATATAACTAATGTAAAATAAAACTATTAGAGGTCAAATACAGCTTGGTAGAGGTTTAAGAATTAGAATTAATATTCAATTAGTAACTATTAAGAATTTAGTGTTATATTGACATATTTGTTCTTTTTATATCATAAAATGTTGAATATATTTAATTTGCTTTCCCATAAAAACCATAAGATAAATTAGAGCTAATGCTTTCATTTCTGCTCATAACTCGTTCTTTGACCACAGATTTTTTTGGCTGAGTTGCAAGGTTTGGGCTGAATGCATTAAAGCATTTTATAGCCGCTTGCCCTCCTGACTGGTGCAGGACCGAAGCTATTTAATTCCCTCACTGGTTTTGCTGAATGCCAACCAATGCTTACTTCTGCAGCAAAGTTTTATACTGTGTTCCACAGCTGAGAAACACTCTTACCTGAGGAAAAGATATTGTTAAGCTCCAATAGAAGCTATTTGAGATGAAAGTTTTATTTTTTCTAAGATTTTTAAGGAAGACCCCTGGGAATAAAGTTAAACAGTGATATTTATAGCATGGCATAAATATTTTGAGAATTTTGTAGAATATCTAATGGACTGATATTATTGGAAATGTTTCAAATAAAATTAAACATATCCATTAATACTCTCATTGGGCAGGATATGAGATGTGAAAAAAACAAGTATTTTTCAATTTTAAGACAGGTTAATTTTTATGAAAAGTTGATGATTTCTCTAACCTCACTCTTGCATTGTTATCGTTGGTCTTGTTTCCCTGCATTTGTGCAAATAACAGGTAACTTTATTAAGTGCTTTGTACTAATCACTATAGTAAGTTCTTTACCTATATCCTGTCATTTAGTCCAGATTAAAAATAACTGATTTTCTAACTATTGCTTTTCTCATTTTATATATGAAAAAAAACCTATAAAATGTTGAAAGGAACATACATTTCCCAGAGTCTCAGAGCTGGTAATTCTTGAAGCTACACTTTGTTCCAGTATTAGCTGACGCTTACACTCCCCCTACAAAACAGAATAGATGGCTCATTGTAGAGTGTGCCCAGAGATGTTTTTTCCACAAAATTTGCATCCATTCCTAAGCTTTCACCTTAAAACTAAATTATTTTATATTAAATAACCAATCTGTTGAAAAAAAAGAAGGGCATTCTTCAACTAGTAGTATATTAAACTGAATATAGGTCTTTAGTTTCTTAGGGGGAGCCTAGTTTAATCAGATCTTTCCACACACAAAAAAAATTAACTGGAAAAACACTCTTCTCACTTAAATTAGTGTCACATTAACAAGGCCACGTCTTCAGCCAGAAGGAGAAAACAGAGTTAGTACCTGCATGTTGCCTAGCTGTCATGCATCCTAAACCTTTCCAGCATTCTAGGAAATGATTTCTCCACAGGCCGTCTGCTGATTACAGGCCCAGGCTCTTTCGTGTGAGTAGCTCTGATATTTAGTTCAATGACTGTCTCAGAAACCTGTCCCCCACGAGTCCCAAACTGGAAGTTTTGCTATCTTACTACCAAACCCTGGCCTTGGTTCCAGGTTTCTACACGTGAGAGATTGTCAGAGTTGGTGGCTAGAGGCTGCTAGGAAAAAATATTAGATCTGATTCTCCTGGTCTGAGTCTCTCACAATATTTAGAGAATTCCCTCTGCAGATTGAAATGCAAGGGCTTTTACAGGCTAGATTGTGTGAAATTAATTTTCTGCATGCAATTTGATTTTACTTACAGCAAATGGTTTGTTCTCAGCTTGATAAGAACCAGTATCTCCCTTTGTACAATACCCGCTGGCAGAAAGCTCGGAGACTGGAATCATTCTTTCCAGCCCTGGGATATTTTTTTTTAGCTTATTGCAATAGTAACTTACTAAATGTTAAGGAAGAATCCTGTATAATTCAAGATTTCTACTCATTCTGGAATGAGCCTATTACCTTATTTTTTCAAAACAGTTGTAACTTTAAAAGATACAGAATTTTTGTTAAAGTAGTATATTGTTTAAGCATTAGGACAACTTGACTCTTTTAGTCTCACTATAATGTAATGTTGCTTTTAGGATTTCATAAAAACATAGCATGTTCCTAAGCAAGAAAAAAAAACTTTAGATTTTGTGACCAAATTGCTCCATGGTATAAAGTTACAGATAAGAAAGCTGATTCAGAAAATAGCTGCCAGGACACTATGCATCTCCCACCTCCTACACACAAACACACCCCACTTTGTTATTTCACCGATTTCTTCTTTCCATCCTTTAAATCTCAGGCTGAAATCCATTTTTTCTAATAAAATGTTCTTGGCTTCCCAAGTAGAGTATTTCTTTCTGCTCTGCATTTCTCCTACCTCAGCATTTGCCACAGTTCATAGCTTACTTAACTACCTGAGTAGTAAGTGTAAGTACGACACTTGCTTAACTACCAGTGTACACCTACCAGACTGGATGTATTTTGTCTGTATTGTTATTTGTCATATCCCTAGAAGCTTGAACAGTTTATAGTTATATGATACATGCTCATCGAATATTTGATAAATGAATAAATGTAGGAAATAATAAAACTTTAACTCAAGACTCAGATAGAGGCCCATCATGACCCATCTATAACTTCTGAAATTATATGTAGACATATCTATATATGACCCTGTGTATGCAGTTTCTGATTGCCAGTACATTCTATACAATTACATTGTTTTTACTCTTTATTTCTCTCCATGAAATATTTCATTAAATATATCATATTTACTGAAAATAATTTATTTTATTCTCTTTCTAGCATGGACCAGCAGAAGTATGTGTGTGTTGGGGGTGGGCATTGGAGGGGTGCTTTCCTTAAACTAGCATATCAGACAAACTATAAATATGAGCAAGAATCTTAGATTATGTTAATCACTATAAATCATTGGAAGGGCCTACATCTTGCTAACTATAGCTAGTCAGATGCGAATCAGAGGCTCATTAGATTTAAAAATATCAACCTTGTGTATTTTCTGTGCAATATATGTTCTCAGAAGCCTAATGAGTTGCATTAGAGAGATCTCACCAAGACCCAACATGTGAATACATTTTCCACTACCTTAGTATTGCACAAAAGATATAGGGAAAAACAAATGACAAAGTGTCACTGAACCCCAGAATTACCGGGCAGAGGCGGAGGGAAAGTGATGCAGTGGAAAGGAGCTGTGATCCACTTTAGCCAACTCTATATAAAAATTTTGCTATCATAATCCAGCAGAGAATCTCTTCACAACCCATCTCATTTCAGTATCTCTTTGATGCAATACAAACAGGGACTTGACCTCTTCAAACATGTTAAACATAGGCTTATTATGTAAACAGCAAATCATCTGTTGATTCAGAGAATTAACTTTTATTTTTGGTTTATAACAATGTGTATTTTATTTTAGAAATAGTAATCTTATAATAGTAAAGTATACAAACTATTGAAAAACATCTGTATTTGAAAAAAAGAGCCCAACACAAAGATGCTTGACCATTAATATAATAAATGGGTAATTGTTTCTAGTCCCACCACATGCTGCCTCTTTGACCTTAACACTTCTCAGTCTCGGATGTTGATGTGCAAAATGAGAATATTAGAAGCCCACCCGATGGGTTTATTGGGAGGATTAATAATGCAGAAACCCTTTGTATAATGTCCGAAGTGAGGTAGGTATCCAATAAAGAAATTATTGTTTGAGTTTCTAGATTTAATGTATCAGAAGACTCAAATACACATGTATCACCAATTATGTTATGATAGCACTATTTCTATCTAAATCGACAAATTAAATTCTTGAAGTTCTTCCTGATTTCGGAGAAAAGGTATCTTTTCACTCAGTAACAACAAGCAAACAAAGATAGTTTTAATACAAATTCCAGGTTGGTTTGTTTTGTTTTGTTTTCTATTGAGGCTTTGACACGGGGTATTCTATTTCCCAGTGCTCAGAAGACTCGGCGTGAAAAAAGACGTATAGGCTGGAAACCCAGAGACCAATGTTAATTGAAGTCATTCCAAAAGGATTTTAGCAAACTCCCTCCTCATCAGTTCAGATTAGTTAAACACTCTTTGGTATTTGGTATTCTTCACAAATTCTAATGAATAACTCACTTGGCAATATGAACTAACACAATTCAGCTATGTTATTTGGACATTACTCCCATTATAGCTAATTCCTTCTGGCTCAGAAAATAATGGAAAAGAAAAAAAGAAATACAAAGATTGAAAATGCAGAAGCCCACAGTTGAGCTCCGGGCATGCCCCCACTTTGTCCAATATCAAGGTGCTCTTCTTTCCTGTGCCCCAGCTCCTTTTGGTTAAGTGGGAATTAAATTGCTAAGTATGGTTGGAAGAGTAGCAAAATAGATTGTCAGAACATGTTCCAAAACTAATCTTATGGGTTGCTGCTCATTTGCATATCACTGCTCAATTTGAAGTCTGTTAAGGAGCTCTTGAAGCGAAAACGTGAGGAAATCAATAAAACCTATGTGTTTATCAAGATGTAACTCTAACCTCTAAATTGGAATGGACATCAGACAAACAAAAGAAACTGTAAGAGTTGGGTTTTTCCCAAAGATAACATATTATATGACTACATATAGATTTAAAGAGCACATTAACAGTCACACACCAACGTTAAACAATATAAAAGATGCCAAGGAGAAAGCCATGTAAAACAAGGACATAAGAGATAAGAAGCAAATTAGAAAAACGGAAGCACTGGGTAAACCAAACCTTCCCACTTCCCACGCACCATTCCCCCTCTCCCCGATGGCACCCGGAAAAAGGAAGGTGGCAATGCAGGGTATACAAGCAGAGTTGACCAGAATGTAGACGAATACATGAGAGTAGATAACATGACAAATCAAAAGATAATTTCTATACACATTATAATACCCGTCTTTCCAGGAGAGAAGATCAATGCATTTATGCCTTAGGCAGAGTAAGTTCACCACGTCCACTTTTCTTTGTGTGGATAGGTGCAGGGAACAGCAAAAACGACCTGAGTAGTTTTAGTTGAACTTAATACGCACTGCTACATATTTTTAGGAACAGTAAATGACTAGTGAAAGGAAAGCTACCTAGTTACTCACAGAGAATTTGTCGGTTATTGAGGATCGTCATCCTCAAAATTTTCTAGGGCATTTACATATTTAAGACAGGTAAACCCCAACTGGACTTGTCTTCTTAAAACTAGTGTTTTGGGCCACTTTCCAAATAATATTAGTAATAAGTGGCTTCTTCAAGAGAAATAAAGGAAAATAACAAGTTTCCTATGAAATTGCCTGGGTAACAAAGACGGTTACATCTTACATAACACTATTGCATTACAGACCAGTCAAAATGAACCTACATCAAAACTGCCTGTGTTTCTACCACATTGACAAGAGCATAGAGAGGATACCAGAAATAGAAGGCCCCTTTTTATCTGTCTGAAAATAAAACAATACAGGTTGTCTTGTTTCTGTGTAATTACTATGAGGTGACAGTGGCTTACGTGTTAGACAGTTGGGCAACACTCATTTCTCTCCAGGATTTTGTGTTTAGAGACCGTTTCTGTAAAATGGGACTGACCCTTAACTCAAGATCAAATTGGGTTTCCTGAGGACACTTTTCTCAGACTGCCTAATCAAGTTGTGTGGTAAGTGGTATCACTCATGTCCTTACCAGATCCCCCTTAGAGTAACTCATTTACAGCTGGCAGCCTGACTTGATCAACAATTCAAAGCACACGTCTTTTTTCTAAAGGGATATAAAGTTATTTTCAGTGGAGTGTCAACTGTTACCACAATTGAAAAAGTTCATGTACAACTAAATATATAAAACCATTTCTGTGGTTAAGGGGTCATCATTTGTATAATATCTGAATGAACACAATAAAGATTTAAAATGGAATTATCCATTGAAAAAAAGACATTTTGAGACCTTATGTAAATTAACGGTTTATGACATGAATACAAACAGGATTTTTATTGCTTCGAGTGGGTGTTTCTGAATGAGCATTTCCTAAACATGTTGGGAAATGTTTTGTGTGTACTTTCTCATATAATCATCAAATACGCTGCATGTGCTAGATCTTAAAGGAAAAACTCAAAACTGTACATATCCTAAGTTGTCTATATTGGGTTCTTGATGTATTGGTTTAATATTCTGTAAAAATTTAATTTGTTACTGATTACCATTATATTACCTCAAATTATTTACCTCCATATGAGATCCATACTTTATATTGGGTGAGAATGTGAAAAATAAATTTCTTTCCACCTCTTAGTTCTTCTAGCTGGGCTAATAATCACATCAACATGACTCAGATGAGCAGAGGACATGCCTGAAGTTTATTAGGGACACACAAGCTGGAGCACCATAGGACATGGGACTCAAGGAGGCACTGGGCAGTTGAGGTTTATACGGCATTCTGGAGGTCAGGAGAAAGTATAGGCTGTATTTAGAGGGCAGGAAAGCAATTCACACTGAGGCTGGAAAGCACGTGTTTGGCTAAGAAATATTTGCTGGGCCACCTCTAACAACAGGCATGTAGAAGACTTAGAACAAATGGGCTTCGCTAGTTTCCTAGCTACCAGTTTATCTTAAACTGTAGTTATCTGTGATGATAGCTCTCTTTCTAGAGCAGGTCCTCTGTCTAAATTCCTTTTAGGCAGTTAAAGGGAAGGTCAATGGGTTTT
This sequence comes from Micronycteris hirsuta, assembly GCA_004026765.1. Lineage (NCBI taxonomy): Eukaryota > Metazoa > Chordata > Mammalia > Chiroptera > Phyllostomidae > Micronycteris > Micronycteris hirsuta. The sequence goes on along the minus strand of PVJI01001129.1, from coordinate 142,527 downwards.
CTTGAGTCTTTTTTTCCCCTTAATAACCAGAAAATCAATATCCCAAAAGGCATATTTGGGGTGGCAAACTCTGCTTCGGTTAGAAAGCATACTTCTTGGAGGGGGTTGACTGAAGATGTTAAAGGTATTTTTGAAGATATACTGTCCAAGTGAATCAAAATGCTGGTACATTGTAAAAACATTTAAGTTGTAACATATTAACATGCGCTGTTCAATTTTTATATTATAAGTTTCTATATAATTTCTTATATTCCATATTTCAACCTCTGCATTGGTCAAATATTCAGTTGTGTTGCAGCCTAAGACATATTTTTTAAATGCTGAGTCTATGGGAAAGTATTTCTGTTAATGATCTTCCAAAAATTTATAGAATACAGCATATTTTTAAGTTATCTGCCTAGAGTAAAAGTGATTCAAAAGATATTTTATATGAAGCCCAGGCACTGAATACACAAGCATCAATGATGAAATCATAATACCAATAAAATATAAAATGTAATATAACTTTAAATACACTGGCTATTCTATCTGCATTGCAAAGTTAGGTCACCATGATTAAATTACTGATCAACGCATACATGATTTATGATATTTAAAATTCTAACAACTTCCCACCCATTCTGAGGGTTCATATTTTTAGAAAAAAGAATATAAAAATTGTTGGAGAGTACGTGGAGAAATTAGAACTCTTGTGCACTGTTGGTAGGAACGTAAAATGATGCAGCCACTGCAGAAAACAATACGGCAGTTCCTCAGACAATTAAACATAGACTCACCATGTGATGCAGCAACTCTGTATCTGGGTACTTATCCAAAGGAATTAAAGCAGTCTGAAATAGCTATTTGTATATCCATACCAACATTATTTACAAAAGCCAAAAGATAAAAGGAACTAAAGTTCCATCGATAGATGAAGGAATAAACAAAATGAGCCATAGAGTAATGGAACATTACTCAGCTATAGAGAGGAAGAAAATTCTGGTACATGCTATTATCTGGATGGTCCTTGAGGACATTATGTTAAATGAAATAAGCCAGTCCCAGAAAAGCAAATACTGTATGATTCCACTAATATAAGGTATCTAGAGTAGTCCAGTTCATGGCAACAGAAACTGGATTGGTGGTTGCCAGGGGCCAGAGTAGGCAAAAGTAGGGAGTTTTCGTTCAATGGGTACTGAATTTCACCTTTGCAACATGAAAAGAATTCTAAATATAAATGATGGTAATGTTTAAACAACAGTGTGAGTGCCCTTCATATCAATATACTGTACAGTTAACAGAGGTTAAAATCATATTTCATATTATTTGCATTTTACCAGTTCTTAAAAAATATATAAACCATTACAAAAAAATGTATATAATAGCTTAATCACTTAGAATACACACTTGAATACATTACATATTCAGTGTGGCCCTGTAGACAAGATTAACATTAGTATATGAGATACTTTTAGTAAAACCATGGAAATAAATCACAATTGATTATGAAATTAACAATCAGGTGAAGCCCCAGCCTACACAAATGAATTCAGATGAAACTTCCTCTCCCCCACCAATGCCTCACACCCATCTGGATTTAACAGAAATCTGACACTTGAGGAACTTAATAAGGATATTAGCAAAATTGAAATTGAAACATCTTTTTCTAAATATTCTCTTAGTTTACAAAAATTATATATGACCCAGAACTTTACTTTTGAAATCAAAAGATTGATTCATATCAATGTAGGAAAAAAATGTTTATCCTATATATGTGATATATCTGTATTTAGAACCCAAGTGCATCGAATTAGATCTGCTAGAGTATTTATGCACCTGAAGAACTAGCTAAATTAGATGACAATGAGGGATTAAAGAATTAGCATAAAAGTGAATTTGCATGACAGACATAAGTTATTTTTACATTCAAGTGGACAAATTATCTTTTAACCAAAGCAGCTGTAACTTGCAGCTGATGTGTGAAATCAAAATACTTAACCATTCCTTCCAGCATCTTGCCATATTAATTAGAATGCTTTCCACACCATAGCACTCTGCCATGAAACATCACATCAAAACAAAAGATTAACTGGTGACTGGTGACTTAGATGAAAAAGGTCACATTTGACGTTGGATAGAATAAAATGGCCAAGGAGAATTTTGAGCTGCAAATGCAGTAAAGTCAAATTTAGATTAGGTCTGTAAAAGAGTAGGTAAAGTTAGAAATAATAGATAGATAGATAGATAGATAGATAGATAGATAGATAGATAGATAGATAGATAGATATAGATAGATAGATTTGTAGATAGATATACCTATTCCTACAGTGTTTACCAACCTACCTACTTTTCAGCAGCCCCATACCTGATGACAAATTTGCTACAGAATACATTTTTGAGTGAACTTTATCAAACACACAATGACACAGCTGATGAGAACACACAGTGAATTGTCAGGATAAGATTCAGCTGCATGTAACAAAAATATTAAAACAATAAGAGTTAAATGAGATATTCATTTTTTCTTCCAACAAAACAAGACTTCTTCTATATTTCTACTTTACCCCCTGAATTTCATCGGGTCCTTTTCTGAGGCACCCTAGAGTCCAGGAGACTAGCCGCAGTCTGCATTACAGGCAGCAGGAGTACAAGGGGGAGAAGAAACAACAACCATTTCACTAAAATTCAGCTCCTCTGCCTTTCTCTAAAAGTTCCTCAACACTTTATTTGCATTTCACTAGCTAGAAACTATCACCCCTAGCTGTAAGGAATTTTGGAAGTGTGATCTTTTAACTATTTTATTGCTGCCTAAATGAACATGGAAGTCTACTACAAAAAAAAGTGGAAAATGAGTAATATATAGAAAATTATAGTCTGCTATATGTAAAGTTTTGGTTCATATATGCCTCTGTTGTTTTCCTTTTCTTATTTTGCCACATCCTAACTTCTTTAAAACAAACTGCTAGGCCTTTGGGTCAGACATAAAGCTGCTCATGCAATGTGAAAGGAGCCCAGAGGAAGTTCTCTGAGGATCGCTGGGACTGCCGTATTGTTTCTACCTGTTCTAGGCATCAAAATTATGATGCTGTTGCACAGGTAGAGAATACTCTGTCAAGTTACCTATGTAAAAAAGGACTTCAAGTTTTTGTTTTTTGCTCATTTGCAGGTTTCACAAAGGTTAAAATGATTCTGTTGAGCATGATTAAATCTTCTCTGTGTTGAAGATCGCATCCCACAGACTATAAGCAAAACCTGAAGACATACTGATGGTGACCACTACGGCTGGGACAATACCTTCTGGGTTCGTATTATTGGGATTCTTTGATTTTACTCCTTCTCTCTGATACATGTTAGTACACCCAATTCCTTCTTCACAACCTTTATTAGTAAGTGATAATCATTTGCCTATACATATGCTCTTAAACATCGAGGCTCTGTGGTTCCTCTTGGAATGTGGGATTTACCCTGTACCCCCTACACCCCTAATTTGAGCACTGCCTGCACTCCATCCGGAGGAGCAGAAACCCTCAACTCTAGTATCCTCACTGGCTCCTATATAGAAATATTACAGTGACTTTTTGATTGGATGAGCATATCAGTGCTTAGAATTTGAGAGGAAAATATGCACCCTTTTTGTACAGTACCATGAGAATTCAAGGAAAGAACATGAAGTCAGTAGGAGGTTGGGACACTGCACGGCCAATATCATTTGTTATAGTTGGTTCTCAGTTACCTAAACCTCTTGTTTCATGAAATTTCTCTGGAATCAGGAGGCTTTCTAATTTCAGTTATGACTGTTGTAAATAAAAAGTATCCACTTCTTTTACCAAGAGTAAAGCATTAAGGGAAGAGAAATGTTACTTTGAATGCCTTTGAATTAGCCTTGTTAATTAAACTAATTCAGTGCCAAATAACTAAACAATACTACCAAAAAGTAATTGGTAAGCACAGATCTTTGATTACAATGCAAAGTGAATTGATAATTATAGTAGGCTGAAAAATAGGTCCTCAAGTGAGATTCCATCCTAATTTCTGGAACCTGTGAATATTAACTTCTATGACAGTCTTTGCAGATGTGATTAAGTTAGGGATATTGAAGCTGGGAGATTACCCCGGATTTTCCAGGTGAAGGCCTGAATGTAGTTATGCACATCCTCTAAGAGCAAGGCAGAGGGAGATTTGACATGCACAGTGGAGAAGGCAGTATAAAGAGAGATATCACATATGGCAAGGACAGGTATTGTTTTAAAAACACTCATTTCAGTTTATACACACACACATATACAGTCTTACCCTGGTCATTGTATGAAATCTAATTCTTACAGTCGACTATGGCAACAAAATTTAAAAAAACAATCTTCCAAATAAACAGCATAAAGAAAAAATAGTATTTTGCCTTGCTGTAGGTAAGGCAGGTAGATGGAGGAAGTACCGTTGACCCTTGAACAACGTTTATATATTACATACCGTATCCACAATAAAGTAAGCTAGAGAAAGGGAAACATTATTAAGAAAATAACAAGGAAGAGAAAATACCCCTACAGTATTTATTGAAAAAAATGTAGAGATGGACCCAAGCCATTCAAACCCCTGGTGTCCAGGAGTCCACCGGGTATCAGAAGGAGACACTTTTGGGACCTGCTCATGCCCGGGGTGTCGGTCACCATGATGCGTTTCCATTTTATTCCAGAGTGATGGGAAGCCACTGGAAGATCTGCTTTTCCTCTGCAAGTGTTCGCTCAACTGTGTGAAAAATGTATTGGAACGAGGCAGGTGGAGAAGCAAGGGTGCTGGCCCCCAAGATAAAATTCTGGTCTAGGCAAGATACGGTGGTGTGCACACAGGTGGCTGTGACGGTATAAAGGAGATTCTACTGGGAAGTGGTTGAAACATGTGTACCACAGAAATTCCAATAATAATAAAATATTTTAACTAATTTGACATTGTTTCCTTTTCACCTTTCTTCAGATGTGATACCTGGAGAGCACACATCACATTCATGTAGAAATGGCATCATTTGTAATTGCATTAAAATTAAATTAATTTTCTTGGCTCAATATGACTAAAATTTCCACTGGTCTTCCTTCTCATATTTTTTTCAATTTTCTTTGTGATTTTCTGGAAAATAAAAAAAAATCTGAAGTGTTTACAATTTAAGAAAAATAAAAATAAATATGAAGAAAACTGAAATGAAGACTTGTACTTCTAAATATCACCCTGTAGTTTATTATTTAGTTTCCAAATTTCATCTGACTGCAACTGTTGACTTTACATAGCAGTCAGCCAGCTGATTCCAGGGCTAGTTGTGCCCCTAGAATTCCACCGTTCAATTTAAATATAGAGTTAGTTATCTATACAAATCCATGGATTCAACCAACTACAGATTGAAAATATTAAATATACGTAAAAAAAATTGCTTCTGATGTAGATGAGGTCTGTCCAGAAAGTATGCAGCCGTGCACTATGAAAAACAAAGACATTTATTCAAGAAGATACAAGAAATATTGTACAAAGGACAATGAAGCCCCTTTCAAAGTAAGCACCTTGGGACCTCATACAGTTCACTCAGCATCTCTTCCACTGTTCAAACCACTGCAAAATCCTTTGTTGGAATTGCCATCATCTGCTCCATCATATTTCCCTGAATCTCATCAATGGTTTGAAATCTTTTCCCTTTCAAAGATGATTTTAGTTTTGGAAAAAGCCAGAAGTCCGGGGGAACCAAATTTGGTCTGTAGAGGAGCTAAGTCACTTGGGTGATTTGATGTTTGGCCAAAAAAGCTCTGCACGAGACGTGATGCATGAGTGGGTACATTGTTGTGATGAAGCTGCCAATCGCCAGTTGATGATGTTTTTGTCGTATTGCACCTCTCAACTGATGAAGAACATTGAGGTAGTACTCCTTATTAATTGTCTGGCCTTTGTGGGGCGTACTCGTGATGCACAACACCATTCCAATTAAAAAAAAAAAAACACAGTTAACATGGTCTTGATCTTGCTGTGACTTTGCTGCAACTTTTTCAGGTATGAAGAACCAGGACAGCTAGGCCTTCATTTCTGGATCATAGCCGTAGACCCACAATTCATCTCCAGGTATGACCTTAATGAGGAAGTCTGGTTCATTGGTAGCAGTTCGATGTTCCTTCTGCTCTGGTGGCAGAAGCTGCAGAACAAAATTTGCCACAACACATTTCATGCCAAGATCCTGCATCAACATCTCACACACAGTAGTTTTCGGAATCCTCAGATCAGCTTCTAGTTCTCGCACCATCAGGTGTTGATCTTTCATTGCTGCCCGTACACGTTCAGCCTTCTTAGGTGTTCTGCTTGCTGCAGGCTTTCTAGAACATGGATCACTTTCAACAGATTCTCGACTATTTTTGAAGTATTTATTCCATACTTTTATTTGTGCTGCACTCATTGCATCATCCCTGAAAGCCTTCTGAATCATCTGAAAGTTTCCAGGGAAGAATGTTCGTGCTTAACACAAGATTGGATGCAGATTCACTGCTCTACTCGCTCAGTCATTTTAAATGTGAATGGCCACACAGCACACATGCTCACTCAACGGCTTCTACAACCCCCACTAACTAGTACAATGAAGTCATCATTGTTCACGCATGTGCATTCCAGTCCACTCTCCTTGGCTGCCAGGATACATAGATGTTGCACAAACAGTTCTCATTATATTAGCAATGGCTAGACTTCTTTTGGACAGACCTTCATGTATATGCTATGTGGTTAGGCCTATGATGACTGCGTCTGTACTGAACATCTACACGCTATTTTTCTTGTCATTGCTCCCTAACAATACAGTATAAAAGCTATTTTACATAGCATTCATATTGTATTAGGTATTATCAGTAATCTAGAGGTGGCATAAAGTATACAGGCTAGTGTGAGTAGGTTATATGCAAATGCTATGCCATTTTATATAAGGGACTTGTGCAGCTAAGGATTTTAGCAGCATGGAGGTCCTGGAACCAACCCCTGGTTCAAGGGATGGCTATCTGTTTTACAAAAACACATTGGGTCAGTAATAAAAAGTTCTTTATTGATAGTTTGCTTGATTTGACTATACTTTGTTTTCATTTTCCATTTGAATGGTTTCTACTCTTTTCCTAGCAGAACAGGCAAAATTTCTAGGTACGTAGGTAATCTAGTGTATTTCAGTGCTCTGCTAGTGACTTTTACAGACTGAGAAGTAATTTTGTCCCTTAGTTTTACTACAACTTAAGTGCAAAAATAAAAGGCAGAGACATTTGCAAGGAGAGTTTGAAGTGTGCACATTCATTCCCATTTCTTCTGCTTCTCCTGGGTACCTCTTTCTGTGTCATACAAAAGGGAGCCTGTGGGGAAGGACAGTTGATGTGATGAAGATGAATTCTTTAATCATTTTTGCTTATTCACCATGGTCAATTAGCAGGTCCACACAGACCAACCCTCAAATGCTCCAGAAGGGGTGAGCTAGCCTCATGTTTTACCAATCCAGAAATTCGGTATTTCTTCCACTTTTTAAAAAGCTAGGTTGACAATCTGCAGGTAAATCTTTATGCATTTGGATAGCAGACATATTTTTCTGCATGAAATTAACACCTCTATGCATGGGATATTTCCCAAACATAGCTTCTGTTTGCAATTGCTTTAGCTTTTCCTGGAGCAATAAGATTTAGCTTATTCATGAGCTTTTGCAATTGAACCCTGTGCCACCCTCTTAAGTCTTTATGTAATTTTACAAAGCTAATAGGCAAAGAAAAGTGGAGGCATGGCAGCATACATACAAAGCATTAGTAATCCAGATACTAAATATCTCTTAGAATAATTCTTTTAAGAGAGATTTTTTTAAAGTCATATCTATGACTCAGTTTATTATTACAGGTACAATTTTATCCTGGTAAAGACTGAAGCTGAGATATTTGAGCTGCTCACAGAGAGATAATCTAAGAACTTCTCTAAATCTTGATTTAGTATGTGCATACAACTTGCTTCAGTGAGAGAAGAGTCAATTCACAGATAGTAGTCAACTGGGCCCCTTATTGTCTAATTCAGGAATTCCAGGCTATGGCAATTTAGTTTAAAAACATCTACTCAAGATGGTTTTAATGTATTATATATATTTTATTCCACTACCATCAATAAACAAAAATAAAGCAAAAACAAGACAGGAATGAAGAAAAGGCAAGCAAAGAAATCACTTCAATAAACACCACTTGCATGTTTTTTTTTTTTTTCCTCTTTTTATTTCTTGCTCCCTTCTTAAGGGGATAGCATCTCCTTAAAAAAATATGAAAAATCTGGAAGAAGTGATTAATCTTGTCTCCAGTTGTTGTTATAGTCATCGGCATGTTCAGGAGCTCGTATTGTGATCTGCCTTTAAAGTTCATTAATTGCCTTTTTTCTTGACATAAAATCTATGCTAGTCTACATTTTTTAAACAGAAATCCCTGAAATGGAATTTACAACTCCTTGAGTTTCAGTTTTGTGAGCCAAGAGTGACACCTATTGGTAGAATAAATGTGTTTCACACCCTGGGTAAATTTTTTTCAGCTCATGGATAGATAGGCATATTATCTTGTGAGCCACTCTGGTATTGCTTTTATTTTATTCATTAACATCAAAAATTACAATTATAAAATATTATCTATAGTCTTCTTACATAAGTTACAGTTAAAAGATAAGAGCTGGCTAATACCCACCAAGTTAAAAAATTTAGTAAATGTAGAAACTGCTATTTAAGTTTCAAATCAAATTGGAATCAATGTGTCTCTGCCCTGGCCGGGTAGCTCAGTTGGTTACAGCAACCTCCCAATATACCAAGGTTGCGGGTTCAATCCCTAGTCAGGGCACATACAAGAAGCAACGAATGAATGGATAAATAAGTGGAACAACATCTCTCTCTGTCAAATCAATACATAGTTTTTTAATTTTTTTAAAAAAGAAACAATGTGTCTAATGTGTCTGGACTCACTATCAAAATTTAGTGTCTTCCAAAGGACTGAGTTAAGAAATAGAAATGGACAATACCTAAAAGCCTAAAACAGATTAGGCTAAAAACAGTTTGAAATTAGGAACAGATCAACTCACAACATAATTAGTGTTATACCACTTGTGAGTCTAAGCATAACCTATACCAATAAAAATTCAGTGAATATGTAAATTCCTATAATAAATATGAGGTGAGTGCTGATATTTTCTGTCTTCCATCCCTGTTCTTACAAATGTGAAATACAGCAGCACCACCCATCTAGTTGCTCAAACCCAAAAACCTGAGTCATCCTTAATTTTTTACTTTCCCTTACTTTTTTCACTTAATTCATTAGCAAGTTATTGTAACTTTTCCTTTACATTATATACTATATTTATCTGTTTCACTTAAATGTTACTGCTTACCTGTGCCAAACCACCATCTTCTTACCTGGAATACTAGGCTACTAATTGTGGTGACAGAATTTTATTATATTGCAATTCTGTTACTTAATCTTATTCTCAACACAGCAAACATAATTTTTAAAGAATTGTAAATCCCATATTTAAACTGGATTGTGAACTGCTGCTGAGGGGAAAGTGACTGGACATATTATATCTGTGATATTAATAAATGTTTTGCTATTACATTATGCCAATTGCAATTTCTTTAGATTAGTAAAACAGTATACTGAACACTCCCAAGTCATACACGTGCATTTAATTAAATATATTTTTAAAGTTATATAAACACATTCACAGGATTAAGCTTGTGATTAAACTGATTACGTACTTGATACATTAGATCATCTCCATTTTGCAAATATCTCAGCAGAGGGAAATACTGCTTTTTACAATTGTGCTTTGACAAATTTGCATTTCAGGAATAATAAAGTTATACATGTTAATTATTTGTCTTGGACTTTCTTTCATTAGGTAGTGTGCATACCTAAATTACAGTGGTCAAGTACAACTCTGGATATCCACAATGTTTTTAACAGCTTTAGTGAAACATATTGACATATAGTAAGCTGCATATACACAGAATGTACAACTCGCAAGTTTTGACATGGGTGGACACCTATGGTATCATCGCCCAAATCAAGATATGAACACATCCACAATCACTAGAATTTCCTCAAGCCTTTTTTGTAATCTCTACTTCCAGTCTTGCCATCTTCCCCAGACACCACAGAGACAACCGATCCATTTTGTCCCTACAGCTTAGTTTGCATTTTCTAACATTTTGTGTAAATGCAATCATTTCGTTTTTGACTGGCTTATTCTCTCAGAAAAAATTATTCTGAGACTTATCGTTAATGTAACATATAACAATAATTAATGCATGTTTATTGCTAAGTCATGTTTAATTCATAGGCGTACGCTCTATGTTGTTTATCTGTTCACCTGGTGGTGGATATTTGGGTTGCAGTTTTGTACTCTGAATATATCTTCCTATGATTTTATTTTTCTTTGTTAAATATATAGGAATAAAATGTTTGGGTTATAGGAAATGTATTTGTTTAACGTTTAAGAAACTGTCAGACCTCATTCATCCTTCCTTCACATACTAGCAAAGTCAGACTATTTAATTATACAATATAGATGCAAGTGCTTTATCAGATATATGGTTTATAAATATTTCTCAGCTGTGGATTGTCTTTTCGTTCTCTTAACAATATCTTTTTCTAATTTTATTTTTCAAAATTTTAGTTCTCAAAGAGATATGTGTTTTTATCAAGAACAGAACTTATATTGTGAAAAATGCTTTCTGAATTTGTAAAATAATCAAATATATTTTTTACTTTTTAGATTAATATCGAATTATATTTATTTATTGGCAAATGTAAAATTAACCTTGCAATCTGAGATAAACCTTAGTTGGTCTGGATATATTACCCTTTATTTATTTTTTTTAAGATTTTATTTATTTATTTTTAGAGAGAGGGGAAGGGAGGGAGAAAGAGAGGGAGAGAAACAGCAATGTATGGTTGTCTCTCACATGGCCCTCACTGGGGACCTGGCCTGCAACCCAAGCATGTGCCCCGACTTGGAACCGAACCGGGACCTTTTAGTTCCCAGTCTGTGCCCAATCCACTGAGCTACACCAGCCAGGCACCCTTTATTTTTTTTTATATTGTTGGATTCAATTTGTTAGTTTCTTGAAGAAATTTTACATATATGTTCCTGAAGAACATTGTTTGTAGCGTCCTTTTCTTCTAATATTTGTCTTGTTTTGATACCAAGACATCACACTGGCCTTTCTATCCTCAAACAAAGAGTTTCAATTTCCAGAAAAACTCTTAGTGATTTGCTATTATCACTTTCTAAAAGTTTGAATGTATTCACAAGTGAAAGCAGCTGGGCCTTAAGTTTTCATTATGGGTAAGCTGGCAACAACTCAACTTTCTGTTATATAGAAATGGTTAAGAAGTTTATTATTTTTTCTTTTATGTACATATATCTATATATGTGTCTTTATAACAAATATGAGAAATGCGTACATTTCTATAACCTGCTTTCTTAAGGAATTGATTATTATAGCTTTAATATAGTTCAATAATTTTCCAGAAACACAAGTTTTTCTAAATTGTATCATTTAACTTTTAAAAAATTTTTAGATTTTTTTCCTTTACTTTTTGAAAGCAGTTTCAGGTTCACAGTAAAATTGAGCAGAAGGTACAGATATTTCTCATATATCTCCTACCCCCACACCTGCATAAACTCTCTCACTAGCAACATTACCCAGAAGAGTAATGTACAGGGGTGGGCAAAAGCAGGCTTACAGTTTTCATAATAAATAATATAATAATTAATAAATAATGATATAAGAATAAACTGTGTTTTACATACTCAGTCACAATTATAAAGTTACTTTTGTCTACCCCGGTATTTGCTACAATTGATGAACCTATACTGACACATTATCATCCCCCAAAGTCCCTAATTTACATAGAGTTCACCCTTGGCGTTGTGCATTTTCTGGGTTTGGACAAATGTGTAATGATATTTATGTATCATTGTAATATTATATAGATTATTTACACTACCCTAATAATCCCCTGTGCACTGCCTATTTACTTGCTATAATGACTTAACAGTTTTAGGAGGTTTTGTTGTTGATCCTTTGGATTTTCTACCCAGATGATTACATCCTCTGTGAACCCAGACAGTGTTCATGGCTTTCTTCCCAATCCGTTTACCTTTTATTTCCCTTGCTTATTGCGTTAGTGAGAGATTCCAGTATGCTGTTGAAAGGCGATGAGAAGGGACTTCCTTGCCTTCTACCTTTGTGAGAATACTTCAGACTTCTCACCATTAAGTATGAAATTAACTGTGGGTTTTTGGTAAAAAAAAATCTCTATCAAATTGAGGAAGTTCCCCTTTATTCCTAGTTTAGTGAGGGTTTTAACATAAATGAATACTGGATTTTTCAAACAAATTTTCTGTATCTATTAATATGGTCATGTGCTTTTGCTTTTTTAGACTGTTGGTATGACAGGTTACGTTAGCTGATTTTTGAATATTGAACTGACCTTGCATATTAAGATAAATTCCACTTGACTGTGGTGTATAAATTTTTCACACATTGTTAAATGCAGCGTGTTAATATTTTGTTGAGGAATTTTGCATTATATGTTCTTGAGAAAGAGTGGGCTGTAGTTTTCCTGTTGCGTCTTTTTCTAGTGTTGGCAGTAGCACAGTGCTGGCCTGAAAGAAAGAGTTAGGAAGTATTCCCTCTGCTTCCATCTTCTGAAAGAGTATTTAGAGAAGGGACTCATTTGTTTCCTAAAAGGTTGGTAAAATTCACCAGTGAAGCCCACCGGGCCTGGCCCTTTTTCTTTTCAAAGGTCATTAATATCGGTTCAGTAGCTTGGTAGATAGGTCTATTTGGATTGCCTAGTTCTCCTTGTATGAGTTTTGGCAGTTTGTGTCTTTCATGGAGTCAGTCCATTGCATCTAGGTTATCAAACTTGTAAACTTAGTTGTTCATGGTTTTCTTTTATTATCTTTTTAATTTCTATGGCATTTGTAGTCATACCTCTCTTTCATTTTTTATGTTAGTAATTTGTGTATTCTCCCTTGTTCTTTAAACTAACTACAGTCTTATTGAACGTATCCTTTTAAAAGAACCAATTTTTGGTTTTATTGAATTTTTTATTGATTTACAATCTTTAATTTTATTGATTTCTGTTCTAATTCTTATTATTTCTTTACTTCACTTTCTTTTGATTTATTTTTTCTTCTTTTACTTATTTCCTAAGATGAAAACTCACATTACTGATTTTATTTTATTTAGTTTTTACATTATTTATTTTACATCTCTTTGCTATAAATTTTCCATTCATTATAGCTTATAAATTTTAGTAACTTATGTTTTCATTTTTATTTAGCTCAAATATATCTTATTTTCTCTGAGATTTCTTCTTGACTCATGTGATGTTTAGAAGTATATTGTTTAATCTTCATATACTTTGGAGTTCCCCAATTACCTTTCTGTATTAATCTAATTTAATTTTATTGTGATTTGAAAGCAAATGTTGTATTATTTCTGTCCTTCTTATTTTTTAAGTACCAAATAAAATAAGAAGTGAATTTGGTAATTGGGAGGGTTTTGTTTTTAATATCTGGGTACTCAGGAGGTATCGAATATAAACCTATAAAGCTTTACCAGTCGTGCACAACTGGAATAAATTACTTCTGTCAATGTAAATTTATAATAGTCATGGTGGACTTTGTTCAATCAATTTTTACTTTTTCATATACATGTATATATTTATATACACACATTTACATGTATTTATATAGATATAGACAAATGTATCATATTATCTCATCTTAGTCTTTACCCTAGAAATCCTCTATTAACAGAAGTCCAGCCAAGCCTCTTGACTGTTGCAGCTTGTTGGCAGACATATCAACAGTTACTCATCCACAGTTCTGTGTAATCCCAATACCAGGACCTCTACATAAAAGAAGTGGATGTAATATTCTAGGAAGAAAAGGGCCTTGTGGAAAACTAAAGAACTGTTTCTCTAGTAATGTCAACTCCTCTGTAAAGACTCCCTCTCTCTCTTCTCCCGATTCTGAAAGAAAATATCCTCCTCTTCTTGCCAATAACAGCATAGGACAGGAAGTAAACGATGGAAAAAGTAGCAAAGGGATCGAAGGTGTCCTGAATATCAAGAAAACAAGAACTAATCAATGGTCCCATGTCAGGGACCTCAGCAAAAACAATAGTTGTGTCGTTAAACAAACCTAGAGATGCAGGTACTTTTCCTAAGTCAGGCTCATCAGTTTAATAGGTGTAAAGCATATCAGTGTATGAATAAATATTTGGATTGTTTTTACATTTTCAGTAGTTTCAACTTTAGTAGAAATATTTGAAACCATGGCTTTCATGCTATAAATATTTATTTGCATTTAATAAGATGAGCCTGGTGAAATAAAACTGTGGCATAAGGGTAGAAAATCACTACCTGAAAAAAGAGACACTGTCAGAACAGAGGAGAACTAAGACTGTAAAGTAGGAGCAGGAAAATTAATCCAGGATAATTATAAAGGAAGGGATTTCCATCTGAAAACACAAACTGGTAGTAGAAAAACTATCAAAAGTAATGATCATATTTCTCTTATTTTATTTCAAATCATCTCATATTCATCCGATCAACCAACAGCTATCATATATTGTTGCACCATTATTGTGGTTAAAAATATTTTATTGTTAAATTAAAAAGCTTTTGTATGGCTAAAGAAGACATCAGCCAAATGAAAAGGGAACCAACCGTATGGGAAAATACATTTGTCAATGATACCTCGGACAAGGGTTTGACCTCCAAAATATATAAAGAATGCACACTACCCCACACCAGGAAGACAAACAAGCCAATTAAAAAATGGGAAAAGGACCTGAATAGACACTTCTCTAAGGAAGACATGCAGAGAGCCCAGAGGCATGAAAAGATGCTCAGCATCACTAGCCATCAGAGAGATGCAAATTAAAACCACAATGAGACACGACTTCACAGCAGTCAGAGTGGCTACCATAAACAAATCAATAAACAGCAAGTGCTGGCAATGTTGTGGAGAAAGGTTCCCCTAGTACACTGTTGGTGGGAATACAGACTGGTGCAGCCACTCTGGAAAACAGTATGGAATTTCCTCAGTAAACGAAAGATGGAACTGTCTTTTGATCTAGCAATTCCACTGCTGGGATTATACCCTAAGAATCCTAAATCACCAATCCAAAAAAACATATACACCCCAATGTTCATGGCCACACTATTTACAGTAGCCAAGTGCTAGAAACAGCCTAAGTGCCCATCAGTAAATGAGTCGATTAGAAAACTGTGGTATATTTACACAACGGAATACTACGCAGCAGAAAGAAAGAACCAGCTCCTGCCCTTTGTGACAGCATGGATGGAACTGGAACGTATTATACGAAGTGAAATAAGCCAGGGGGTGAAAGACAAATACCATATGATCCTCGGACATATAAGTGGAACCAAATCAACAAAACAAATACGCAAGCAAAATAGAACCAGAGACAGGGAAATAAAGAACAAACTGACAGTGACCAGAGGGGCTGGTGGAGGAGGATAATGGGAGAAAGAACGTCACATCAAGGGGACAGGTCACGTCAAGGAACTTGTATAAAGGACACATGGACAAGGACAACGGGGAGGATTGAATACGGGAAGTGGGGGGGCGAGTGGGCCAGGGCAGAGCAATGGGAGAAAAATGAAGACAACTGTAATTGAACGACAATTAAAAACCATTTAGTTGTTATCATATCACATGTATGCTGGTTTGAAAGACTCTTTATGGACAAAGGATTCCAGGACAAAAACAAACAAACAAAACTCTGCAGGTAACCTTCAATAGTAATGGATCAAACAATCGGATCTTGATTTTTGTCCTCTGTTTAAGACGGTGGAGCATCTGATGCATGAATTATTGAAATTTTGTTTACTTCAATCTCCATGTAGCATTAGGTCAAAAGCATTTTAAAATGTGTATATTACTACAAAAAGCAGTCACTGGTTATTCAACTCATTTTCAGCAGAGGGAAGAAAATTTTTCTGTTAAAAACTGAATCAAATAATAAAGTTTCATACGATATTATTATTTTAGAAAGAAAATGATTGAACTATAAAAACCTAAGTACATTCTAAGAACTGTTTTTTTAACAAAGTTACTGTCAGTAACATAATCTCATAAATCTTTTCTCCTGCCTTATTTTAACATAACATTGAAAGTTCATTGTAGAAAATACAGCACATACAATGCAAATAATAAAATCACATAAAATGTCTTTATTATTTACTTTTCCAAATTTATATAGATAGCGAAATATATATATATGTATATGTAATGAAATATGTGTTTTTTTATAGAAGTGAGATCCCTGCTTTTAAACTTTTTTCAACATAAAAATACAAAGTGTACATTATCCATAATCCAAAGTGAACATTTATAGCTCCATCATGTCTTATTACATTGCATTCCATTATTTACTATGCTATTTCTTCTAGGTATTTACTTGGTTCCATAACTGTCAGTCTATGCAACAAGCTCTTTGCAATAATCACCCTTGATTCATAAATGTTAGGGGACATCTTTATGTCCTTTTGATCTATTCCTTGTAATGAATTTATGGACCAAAGGATGTAATTATTTCCAAAAATATTTCTCTACAATCGAATTTTTACATTAAACGTTGTAGCAATTTGCATTTTCAACAATAAGCTGTATTTTCTTGTATACTTGGCAACATTAAATATTAACAGGGAAAAAAAAGGTGATCAATAGAAATAAACACAATTTTACTTTGAGCCACTAGAAATCACAAAAAAACTGACATATAAATTTATGTTCAGTGAAACAAGCTAAAAGTTACAATGTACAAATTACAAAGAACATAGCAAATCCTGTAGAAAATGGCCAAAATAAAAATGGAAGTTAAAAGGTGTCACATAAATCTTCAGAGTATCAGAATTTTTCCCCAAATCATCACAGTCCTAAAAGTTTCCTCCAATGACCCCATGGTTATAAAAATGAGTTTTGTGTATTTTTCTGATCACACCTAAAGCTGAGAATACCCTCTCTGAAAAAGCACAATGGAAACTCAGAGAAAATTGAAAAGATGAAACCAAAAGATAAATTTAATGAAACTACATTTCAAGTTTTGAAGGTAAAGCGCAATGAAAAAGGCATTCCATGCATCACTAAACAGCCACGTGGAGAGCAGTTGTGTTCCGGGCTGGGCCATGGCTTTTCTGGCCCATTTGAACATGACGGCCTTGGCAGTGAAAAAGGGGGCATTTGGGGGTGAGTGAGAAGTTGTGTCTCTTGGGAATGAAATACAAACTAGGTGAGAGGGATTTGAGCCAGCTAATATAATTTGGAGAGTCACTGCTCTAACCCTACAATATTTTTCAAAAACTTTGCTGCATTTGAAGGTAACTGATAATGCAAAAATTGAAATAGAAAGGCATTGAGACAAAACCTATTTATCGATGTGTAAAAAAAGTGCAAAACAATGGAGAGGTAAAAACAGTAAAAAAAGCCCTGGCTGGTGTGGCTCAGTGGATTGAGCGCCGGACTATGAGCCAAAGAGTCACTGGTTCGATTACCAATCAGGGCACATAACTGGGTTGCGGGCCAGGTCACCAGTAGGGGGTGAGCAAGAGGCAGCCACACATTGCTGTTTCTCTCCCTCTTTCTCCTTCCTTTCCCCTCTCTCTAAAAAAAATAAAATAAAATAAAAATAAAAAATTAAAAACAGTAAAAAAGAACATTAAACATGGGAATTATCATCTTTTATTATGCAATTCCTCTTTTTAAAATTATACTTTTAATTTGTTTTAGGGTTTAAAGCCTAAGTCATTCTGATTTTTCCAGTTATATATTACTTTAAGATATAAGAAAACATTTCTTAGTGACCGATAATGTAGTTTAGCTGGGCTCTAACCACAGCCACAGAAGAGAGATTAAATGCAAATCAAATTTCTAATTTCACAGAGTTAACTAATTATGTCAGAAATTGTTCTGATATACAGTAGCATTTTCTAAACTACAGTCTCTTCATCTTTTTCTGTTGTCTTATGGTCTCTATTTGTCTCCAAGTTTACAGGAAGAATCTCAAGGCTTGGGACATTTTATTGAAAATAGCATTAGTTCTTTTAAGGTTTTGGCTGTACAGGGTAAATGTGTGTGTGTGTATGTGTGTGTATGTGTGTGTGTACAAGGTAAATATATATTCTATACTGTCCTATAAGGAAAGTAAGTTTCTTCTTTAGGCACCAGTAGACTGTAATTGAGTCTTTTCTATGTTTTTACCTTTCTGGACTGTGAAATACAAAGACTGACACAGTTTAATATACACATCGAGAAAAAGAACAGCATGTCACTAGGTTTAGTGCAAGATTTAGACATTTTCCAGCAAAAAAAAAAATTTACTTTCTTTCAAGTTAATGTGCACTGATGCTGTCACTCTTATAGCTCAACATTCATTGCACACTTCTCAAGTGGCGCTGTGTCTAAGACTACAGTGAAACTTTTAGGGGCAAGGAGCCTATGTTATCCACTTTCTAACTTCTGTGCCCAGGACATTGCTTGGCATAAAGTAGGTCTTGTCTTAGCTCAGGCTGCTGTAACAAAATACCATAGACTGGATGACTTAAACAGTAGACATTTATCTTTTCTAGTTCTGCAGGCTGGATGGGCTGAGCTCAGAGGGCCGGCAGGATTGGGTTCTGCCGGGGTCCCTCTCCCTGGCTCACAGAAGGCTGTCTTCTTGTTGTCTCCTCACATGGTACAGAGATAGCTCAGGGGTCTCTTCCTTTCCTTACCCAGTCCTGGGGGCTCCTCCCTTATGACCTCATCTGAACCTAATTATCTTCCAAAGTCCCTCCCTCCAAACACCATCACATTTCAACTGATGAATTGGGGGAAGGACGCAAACATTCAGTCCATAACAGTGCTTAAACACGTTTGCCAAACAAAACTGAGTCAAAATAAAGCATCAAAGGCCGGAGTCACAACCCTAGCATGTCCATGCAGACAGACCAACAGAGCAAGTGGGTCCCATGTGGCTCAGCTTTGTACCAGTAGTATCAATACAATTGACTTCAAATATAATAATGTCTTTTTGTGAATCTTTTAATTCCGACTATAAAGATTTGACACTTAATTATGCATATAATTTTAACGAAGGCTTCTATTAAAAATCCCATAAAAATTCTTCCATAAATAGTCCAAGAATCTTCTCTTTATTTTTTACTTAATCTTTCTAATACACTCAATCTGCTAGAAATCTGCAATTAATTTTTTTCATAGAAGAGGGACAATTAGTATTGAGTGCTAATTGTCAGGATACTTTCTACCAAATTCTCTGTGAAGTGGGCTTTGCAATTTTACTATATTACTGACTAATCTAATTGTTCTAAAATACAAAAAATAATCTGTTTGAATCTTTTAATTCCCACTATATAGATGTTGATGCTGTTTTGTGGCTGTAATTTTTATAAAAGCCAGGAACTTTTCTTCATCCTTCACAATACAGCGAGTTCCCAAGGGCACTATTCCCTTTTCCACTTTACCACAGGGCCCCTAATGTTCTCCAACTGATATTTTGTAACCACTCTCCCCTCAATTTTAAGGAGTCTAAGAATGAGACAGTGATGTACCGCAAAGCTGGAGAGACATTAGGATTTGAGTGTAACTAGGCAAGCCCCTGGAAACGCTTGCACAAGACCAAGCTTGGACCTAAGAAAATCAAAGAATATAATATATTATTCTTTTTCCTTCTTTATCCTAAATTTGATTTCTCCCTCAATGTAATTTTAACTCAATTGTTAACATGAGCAGACTGCATAATTTCTAATAAATAGGACCTATGGGAGCTTAAATATCTAATCACCAATTAGACTTTTCTTGCTATTAAAGAACCTCTCGAGTTTGAAACAAGTGGTGCACATGTAACCTTTTAAGAAAAGGAAATATAAAGTCTGCGGGTAACAGGGGTCTGAATTTATGGAGCCCTTTGCTCCCTTTTACATAAACAGTAGCCAGAGGAAAAATTTACAACTCCTGTATCCCTGGAAAGGCAGAAAGGCAAGTTCAAGGTCTCCTAATGCACAGCTGAAACAAAATCATTTAGTCTGTGCAGAAGTTAGTAATGGTTGGACAGACAAAAAAGCAAACCCAGATTTATCTGTTACTCACCAGATAAACTATCATCATTTCAGAACTATTTTCAGTAACTATCCATGCACATACTGCTGACATTGTTCTTGTGGTAGGATAGGTTTACATCGTAAAGGAAGTTTGTGGAAAATCCTTAGGGTCACCTCTGTTCCCTCTAGAAATAATTGCAGAGAATTCTGAATAGAAATCTAATTGTCCGAGTTGCAGATATCCTTAACATTTTTTTGTTTGTTTAGCAACCCTGCCCTAGTTTCTTTTAATACAGAATAGCAAGCCCATGTTATGTAAGGTGTCATATATTAATTGGCTATGAAAAATGTTCAGTGACTTGTTTGAGACCTGCCTGTTGCCCAGCCTGGCAAGGGCAGCCCTGTTTTACTTACGCAGTCAATTAAATTCTGGGTCTCCGGAGTGGTTTCTAGGTGGAGACCCATGCTGATAGCTCATCATTAGTTCACATCCTAATGACACAGAAGCAGTCCTGAAGACATTTAATTTGCACTGCCAGAGGCTCTGTATATAAAAGCTTTTTAAAAAAAAAAAACAACTGGAAAGCCTTTCTTTAAAAGTCAAAAATGGCATCACTACCTGGCGAAATTAAAGAACAATTACTGAAAGGAGAAGAAAATGAATAACTGTTGTTTCCACTTGACAATGTGTTTTAAGAGCTGTGCGGTGCAATAAGAATTGATTGCACTGTCAGAAGGGACAGACCATGGTGGGACGCAGACTATCAGGGACAGTTATGCTTAGTTTTTCAGCTCCTCTTGGAGGTATATCTGCATGTTTATTACTGAAAGTGTAACATTCGTTCCCAAGGCCTGTTCCCATGATATGTTGAATCACGATGAGCAAATATTTGATCACTCTTCAAAGAAAAGTATAAAAATTGTTCTTGTCCTGTTATGAGAACAATGACTCAAAACAGGCCCTCCTTTGAATTTAGAAAAGCATTGAAAATATTATGAACACCAAGCCTTTCCGATGTAATCTATTAGTGACTGCGTGTCAGCTCTTTGCTCTGCGCAGCATGCAGGTGTTCTGCCCTCGCCTCTCGCCTTTTGTCCATTTTGGTTCTACCGTGATTAATGAGCCTAGCAAAAAATACTATTGCCCACCTCTAAAACAATATATCATTTTACCAATAGCTGAATTTAATCTTCTCAGAAGCATTGCATAAAATGGACTAACTCTGGAGATGTAGGAAAAACATAATTGGAAACATTTACAAACTTCTGTCCTGGCACTCCCCAGCCCCTGGCATCGATGCTCCTTCTCGCTGTGCCTCCACAGCCAAGCTCGCTTTTGAAACTCATCTTGTGCTAACTCTCTGCACGTCTTTAGGCCCATTCATGCCTTCCTGTTTCAGTCCAGCATCTGTTCCTGTACTACTTAAACTATTCTCATTTAGGTCACCAATAGCCTCCAGATAGCTAGATCCAAGGGACATTTTTATAGCCTTCTTGTACTGCACTCTGTGGGTTTTGACAATGTTGACAACTCACCACCACTTTACTTTCTCTTCTCCCTTAGCTAATGTGACAAGATTCATTTTCATTATGAAGGTCTGTTTAAATGTCACCTCAGAGGCTTTCTCTGACCACCCCATTTAGAAGAGCCTTCTCCCTGGGTACAAGCCTTATTGTATTTTCTTCTTGTTATATATTACTGATTGAAAGTATACCATGTATTAATTATTCCCTTGATTATTGTTTATTATTTACACCCTAGATTTTAGCTTTGTGAGACTGAAAACTTGGTCTCTTCACCATTAAACCCTCAGCACTTATAACAACACCTTATACAAGTCAAAAAGATGCTTAATAAACAATGACAAACTGGATAAATAAATACGGGGCCCCATGCCCTTAAAGCTAACTGGGTATTTTCATTTATATTTCTCAATAGCACCTCAAACTCAAGGTTTAGAAACATGATCTTTGTGCACATCATCTGTCCAATTTTCCCCACACCATTTATTGAATAAACTATCTTTAGCCCATTTTATGTGCTTGCTTCCTCTGTCAAATATTAATAGACTACAAAGGTGTTGTTTTATTTCTGGGCTCTCTATTCTGTTCCATTGATCTATGTGTCTGTTTTTATGCCAGTATCATGCTGCTTTGATTACTATGGCCTTGTAGTATGGTTTGATATTAGGGAACGTGATTCCTCCAACTTTGTTCTTCTTTCTCAGGATCACTGTGACTATGCAGGGCCTCTTGTGGTTCCATATACATTTTTGAAATCTTGTCCTGTGCAATATGTCATTGGAATCTTGATAGGAATTGTGTTGATTCGATACTTTGCTTGGGTAGTGTGGACATTAAATCATCATCAAAATAACAAGACAACCCACAGAATGGGAAAACATATTTGCTGATACATCTGATGAGGGGTCAATATCCAAAATTTATAAAGAACTTACAAAACTCAACACCATAAAAACAAACTACCCATTTTAAAAATGGGGAAAAGACCAGACACTTCTCCAAAGAGGACGTACAGATGGCCAACACACACATCAAAAAATGCTCAACATCACTAATCATCAGAGAAATGCAAATTAAAACCACAACACGATATCATCTCACACCTGTCAGAATGGGTATCATCAATAAATCAACAAACAAGTGCTGGCAAAGATTTGGAGAAAGGTCAACTAACTTGCACTGTTGGCGGGAAAGCAGTCTGGTGCAGCCACTGTGGAAAGCAGATGGAGATACCTCAAAAAATTAAAAACAGATCTGCAGTGATCCCACTTCCAGAAATATATCTGAAGGAACCCAAAACATTAATTCAAAAGAACTTAAGCACCCCTGTATTCATTGAAGAATTATTTACAATCACCAAGATATGGAAGCAGCCCAAGTGTCCATCAGTAGATGAGTGGATGGGCCAACTAGGAGGCATTGCTACAATGGAATACTACTCAGTTGTAAAACAAAGATGAAAATTTTGTCCTTTGCAAAATTATGGATGGACCTGGAGAACATTATGGTAAGTGAAACAAGTCAGTCAGAGAAAGACAAATGCCATATGATTCCACTCATATGTGGAACCTAATGGACAAACTGAACTAACAAGGAACATGAGGACAGACTCATAGATGCAGAGCAGGATGACAGCGGGGGAGAAAGAGGTCAGAGGGCGGAGGGATTGAGCACAAAGGAGAACAGACTCGGGGACATGAACACCAATGTGGGGATTTCTGGGGGGAGCAGGTCTAAGGGGACTAAATGGCAATGAAAATTATAATAAAATCTATAAAAACAAAGCAAAACAAAAACAAGATCTTTAGAAGCTTCTTATAAATCTAAATTCCTTCAAATCATCATTCTTTTCATTGATAAAAATACACATGATTTTTGGATGATGATTTTTATATTCTTTCTAATTGTTTTTCCTTATTTCTTTCTATTCCCTCTGTCTTAGTTCTTGGACTCCCATCTACCACAATAGGCTTCTGACTGGTCTAATGCCACTAGTCTTGATTCCATTCACATCTTTATCAGCATGGGCTTTCCAAGATGTACACCTACTCGTTTTAATTCTCAGGTAGGAGTCTTTTGATATTTCACTAAAGCTTCCAGAGTAAAGCATCACATTTTTGCTTTGCTCTATGAAGGTTTTCATGACCCCTATTCTCACCCTTTACCATCCCCTCCACATTCTCTTTACTCTGCAAATGAAGTAACTTAAGTCCAGTATATTATTGTATCACTCCCTGCATTCTTCCTTGTTCTCTCTCACATTTAACACTGCCTCTCGTTATAGCCCAATTATTCTGGCCATTAACCATTCACCCTTTAGCAACAACACTATTGAGTACCTTGTGCCTGTGGAGCACTGTGCTAGGGGTAGAGAGCATAGCAATGGGAGAAAAAGCCAGACGTGGTTCTTCCCTCCCTGCAGCTCACCAAGTCCAGCCATTTGAAGAGACTGGGGCATGAGGAAGACAGGAGCTTGCATACGGTGGTTTTAGAAAAGGCCAGTTTTCACATTAAAATTCATAACTCAAGGAAATTTCAGTTGCACTTAAATGACCCGAGAGCCAGTTTGAGATCTCTATGACTGAATCACAAAGCCGAAAGCCACACCACCAGACTATTCCACAGAATTAAATTCTATCTTCCTTCACACGGTTACACTGTGCCAAATGCACATGTAGAGCACAATGAACACTCAATTCATTTTGACAATTACATGTCTTCTCAAAGTCAGAGGCATTAAATAAATACTAAGAAACCCAGCATTTAGTGGGTAATTGTTATGTATTCCGGGCTGTGACAAGCATTCTAGGTATGTGATAACACTTATTTTTATTCCACATTATGTATTGAGCATTTTTCTGAGTATTAGGGAAGTAGCAGGGAACAAAATAGACAAAGTCCATGTTTTCTCACGGAAAAAAAGAGATAGATACACATATGTACACAGATCCCTTTTTGGCATTGTCATAATATACATGAATTTCAGATACCAAGGTTTAGTGAAATGATACCAATCTCACAATAACATGATTGACATTTCGGTTACCAGGGACAAGGTTAGAGTTCGGGTTATGGTGACATTGAGAAAACTCATTCAATACAGAATTCATTGCTGACTCTTCATTACTACATAAATCATAGATGCACAGATATGTGACCAAGCATGTTACTTTACTCAGTGTTTATTAGTAACTAATCACTGTGCATTTTATATTAATTTTACACACTGATAACAAAACATTATGCGATGACACCTGATAGGAAAGGTATTGCTTCCTAGTCTCCCCATGATAAATCCATGTGACATTGTACAAAAGTAAATAATCAAAAGATGGAATTGGCCAACAAACACGAAAGCACAGCAAAGGACCAAAACTGGGTGTGGTGGTCATGAAATCTATCTCTAGAGTGGTCATAAAACTAAGGCTAAGAAACAGTGAAGTGCTGGGCCATGGTTATACAAATATTAAGTGCCAGAGCTTGAAATCAGACTAATACTTATCTGAATTTATAGTCCATATTCTTTTCACTATACGGTGCACCTTTCCCAAAGAACTTTTATGTACGTAAAGGCTGAATGCATTTTTAATACGGCAGGTCCTTTCAATGGCTTTAGTTGATAGGCTGAAGTACAGGTAAAATAATTTGTATCCAAGTTTGGCTGATTGAGAGACCCACACTGCACAACCAACATAGCTTTTGTAGTCTGAATAAACAAGTTTTTCAGCAGCTAACTGCTGACACCATTTCAGGTTTCCTACAGTCCATTTTAATGGCCAAATACGGGCATGCTACTATAGGACCAGAAAGGGTATTTACTTAAGTAACACGTGTCCCAAAGCTTTGTATTTAGAAAGAAAGGAAAATCGTATAGGAACACGACTTCACAAACAAGGGCGACTACAGACAGCAGTGTAAGCACTTTGAGAGCTGTGGATAGAAACACAGCATGATTTCAGAGTATTGCTTGCTCCTGGTGGGAAAATTAAATTCTGATAAAGATCTCTAAGTGTAACGAATAAAGGTTGGTCTTTAATTTCTTTACATTTAATGGTCTTTAGTTCCTTTGCATTTAAAAGTCTTTGGCAATCCCGCAATCATCAAAACCCTTCAGCCACTTGTTAACTGGGAAACTTAACACCGACTATTGTTAGCTATTTTCAATAGTTCAAAGAATGCAAAGTCAATAGCAATTAGGAAGGAAACCTTCTCTAAAGGGAAGGATAGCTATAAAACACCTGATTGTTTCTCTTAAAACCTACTCCCTGGGTAGAAAACCTCAAAATGCTAATGAAATGCCACGTTCAAATGATAAGTAGTACCCAGGTATTTCTCTTCTTGGGAAGGTAAAAAGGCATACTGTGATAAGGTATGTAATATCCTTCATTATTAAAACTTGCCTTATTTTAATGTTATCGGCTTATGATTAATGTGTAAGTGACTCTAGAAACCTAAGCCCTAGTCCCTATTTGTTGCTTAGCAACAATCAAGCTAAGTGAAGCCCTGCTAGTGTACAGGCCACCAGTCAGGATGGGAAAGAAGCTTGGGAATTACTGAGTTTGGATTGCTCTCTCTGGGGTCTTTTAAGGATCATCTCTATGTAATTCAGTTTAACAAACTTTTTTTTTTTTTTGCTAATGAGAAATTCTGTATGAGTAAATCTGGACCCATGCAAAAACAGCCCTATTATAGACTTTTTCCTACAATAAACAGGATAATTATTTCTCAAGAACACATTGAATTCCGCTGTTTCTAAGTACTTTTTGCTTAAAAATAAAGCAGCGTTGATTTTTCCTTTTTGGTACAAAAGTAAAGATTTTGGTTTTTTTCTTGAGTCTCAGCAGATCAGCAGACGTAACTCTCTGGGCCATCTGTACGGTCACAGGGACATTCCTGTGTCTACACATGTAAAATGAGGTGGGAGATCGTTATGAACTAAATGTTTGTGTCCTGCAACATTCACGTATTGAAATCTAATCTCTAACATAATGGTATTTGGAAGTGGGGATTTTGGAAGGGGATTATATCACGAGGGTGTAGTCCTCATGAATAGGATTAGTGCCCTCATCCTAGAGTGCTCCCAGAGTACTCACTTGCTTGTCCTTTCTGCCATGTGAGAACACAGTAAAAAAGAATGGCTGTCTATGAACTGGAATTGAACCCTCCCTGGATACTAAATGCCAGCATCTTGATCTTGAACTCCGCAGCCTCTAGAACTATGAGAAATAAATTGCTCTTGTTTATAAGCCACCCAATCTATATGGCACTTTGCTATAGACCCCCAAACTGACTTAGACATGAATGGAGCCAATTATCCAAAAAGTGTATGCCCAAATCCTTTCCAATAAAACACAAAGAAAACAAAGACTAATGTATGTGGTTTTACTGTGCTAAAATTGTCCAGATAATCACACGGTGTGTGCATTACCTTCATGACTCACTGAGACCTAACTCAAATGCTATCATTGGCAGCCTAAGGCCAAGCAGAAAACTTTGATCTTAGTCAAGACTAAAGTCAACTACCTGTAGGTTAAATGAGTCTCTCTTCTTCTTTCCCCTCTGAACTACTAACTTATAACCTTTAGTTTATATAATCAAAATCAAAATATGCAAATACAAAAGACAGTCTCAAGACAATACATTTGCACACGTAGTTTCTTTTTATACATGAAATGATGAAAACAAGCAATAGAAGTAGAGTGTTTAATTGAGTTTCCTTTTTAAGTCTTTCTACCATTTAAATAAAACAATTTTTCCCTTTCTATTTCTATATGCTTCATATACCTCATTTAAATTTAGAGTGTAATATTTTTAAAGTTCTACTATCTGATAAACAGTTTTCTTAACTTTCTTGTTATTCTTATTAATAAATAAAATATATTATGAATGTAAATAGTATATGGCAATTGGTTACCCAAATTTATATAACGTAAGCATTTTTTTTATTTTTAAACTGTAAGAGCAAAATTATTTTAATCCTTATCCAGTGTTGGAAAAAGTAATCTTATATCCATCTCTCAACTTTCATCTAGAGCGCTGCTAAAATGCCAGTGATGAAGATATTCTCTATTCTGATCTTAATATCATTTGATTGTATGTCACCCTCTCAATAATGAGGCTCCTTCAGAAATAGCCTACAATAGAGATTTTAGATATGTGTCAGTGAAAAGACTTCATATATATGCAAATTCAATCATGTAGCTAAAACTAATACTGCACTTAAATTAATCTTGTTAATTAAGGATCTGAAGGGAATCTAGAATGGATACAACCAAAGAGAAAGAACTGTCAATATGTCTGGAAGAATGTCCATTAAAGAGTGACTGATTGCCTTGGGTATTTGAATTTACTATGTCAAGTATAATCATCAAGGGGAGAAGGAGATATCAAGTTCTCATAACCTAATCATATAAACCACTGATTAACTGCTTAGCTTTTTCTGTCATAATTACCTATTTGTGCCAAACAAACCTCTCCACTACAATTTGACTTCATATGTATATTTGCCTTCAGAAGAAAAGAGTATGCAAAACAGCTGATATGAAAGTAATAATATATTGTTATTTAAAAGGTTATATATATAGTTACATAAAATATATATAACTTTTGATTGCTTATGTCTAGGTTATCATTTAAGCTTGATTATCTATGTCAGGAACATGAATGTAATTGCTTCAGAATATAGAGTTACCCAAATTCTCAGACCTACCAAAAAGAATTGTATCTCAATCTTGATGAGCATCAGACACATCAGGGGAATTTTAAAAATAAACAGTGCAAAAACCTCCAGAGATTCTGATTAATGAGTCTAGAATGCTGTACCTCTCCTTTAACTAGAGATTCATTTCAGGCATAATAGAGTGAGTAGATCAATTCACTCTCTGTACAAAAATCCAATTAAACCCTAAGTATACAGAAAAAGACAAAAGTAAGATTACAGGGGCAACAAATGAACTAGAAAACAGAAAACAATGGGGAAAACTCAGTAAAATCAAAGGTTGTTTCTTCTAAAATATTAACAAAATTGACAGACTGTCAAAGGAAATAGGAGAAAAAATAAAGATTAACAAAATCAGTAATGAAGGAAGGAATATCACTATAGAACTACGGATATCACCCAGTTCTGTTGAGGCATAAACCAAGGCTCCAGAGCTCCCTGTGGGATCAGGCTGAAAGTTCCCCTCTATAGAACTTTGACCTGAAATTGCATCCCTGCTTATCCTCTCCTCTTCCCCCTTACTTTTTCTCCTAGGAGCAGTTCCATAACACATCACTTGAAAACAAATCCCCACCTCAGCATCTGCTTTGAGGAAAACCACCTTATACTCAGCACCTCTAATGGACCAGGCCCTTTGAAGAACACTGGTAATTCAAAAAAGTATTAATATATAACCTAAGCTCACCATCTGATGGATAGATAGATGCCTACATTGATGATTTCAGTAGAGTGTGCAAAAGCGCTGTAAGAGAGAGATTCTAGCGGGTTAAGGGAAGCTTGAAAATAATGTGAAGGCTGTTCTTCCATGTAAGAGAGACAGAGAAGGCGTCATAGAGGAGGTGACGCTGTAAGGGAATATTTTGCACAAACATGTTAGCAAATTAGACAACAAAGAGGACATAAAAATTATAAAGTATAAAATTACTAGAACTAACTTAAGGAAGAATAGAAAATTTGAATAGTAAATATATTTGACTAGTAGTTGAATATGTGCTTCTGCCCCCCAAAAAAGACCTTAGGCCTAGATGGCCTTATTAGCGGACGTTATCAAATATTTCAGTAAGAAGTAATACCAATACTATAAAAACACTTTCAGAAAAATGAAGGAAAAAGTAATCTCCTAACTTTATTGTATGAAGCCAGTATTAACACTTGTCTTGAATCAAGACATTTCAAGAAATAAAAAGGGTCAGTACCCAATGATATGCCAAAGTCTGTAATAAAATATTAACAAAACAAATTCAGTAGCGTATAAAAAAGATTATACATCATGACCTAGTGGTATTTATCCCAGGAATTCAAGTTTAATTTACTATCTGAAATTCAATGTAATATTTCATGTTAATATAATCAAAGCTAGACACAGAAAAAGCAGGTAACAAAAAATTTAGCATTTGTTCATGATTAAAAATCTCAACAAACTAGTGATAAAATGCAATTTCTCAATTGATAAAGAACATCCAAATGAAATCTATACATAAATCACCCCTAATGGAGAAAGACTGAATTATTTCCTCCTAAGATCAGAAACTATTTAAGGACGTCTCTCTCACCGCTTCTCTTTAAAATGTTAACAGTGCTTAGCAATGTAAAAAGGCAAGGAGAAAAATGAAGACATACAGATTGGAAAGGAGGAAGTAAAATTCTCTGTGTTTGTAGATTACCTGATTTTGTATATAAATATCCTAAGAATTCCACCATAAACTCTCTAGGATGAATAAACAAATTTATGAAGTATTTTAGGAAATAAGATCAGTACTTTAAAAAATCAATTGTATTTCTATAGATCAGCAAGAAACATTCAAAACATGAAATTAAGAAAGCAATTCTATTCAAAATAGCATCTAAAATAAAATAAAAGCATATAAATTGGTCTACATTTTTTAGTTATCTCAAAACATTGATGTTAAGCTTATACTAGTTTTATAAATTCTAACCATGATCAATTTTATCTTTTTATAATTCTGGAATATTTTGAAGAGTATTGAAATTCCCTGTTTATTAAAAGTTATTTAAGACTAAGACATAAAACATGAACTTTTAAATTTTCATGACTATCTCTTCATTAATAAGAATCATGTTCAAATTTAATTTCTCCTTTCACCCGTTTTGATAAATTTAGGTTTTGCTTTGAGATAATTTATGTTCCATTTAATTTTTTTCATTTAGTTTCATAGATTCTATAACTTTTACATGTTTATTTCTTACCTTTTAATCAGTCATTACATAAATTTTGTTGTTTCAGTTTTGTAAGAATCAACTTTAGAATTTATCTATCTATTATTTTTCAATTAAATTAAATTTAACACTTTTTCTAGTATGTTTTTTCATTCTCCTACAATTTTGATTCACTTTTTTGTTGTTTCTCTAAATCTTTAGAATAAGTCCACGGGTCTCTAATGGTGGTGTGCTTTTTTAGTAATGTAGGTATTTAAATTACCTATTTTCTTTGGAGTAATGTTGTAGCTACGTCTTGTATGTTTTAATATAAAGCGCTACACTGTTATTGCCCTTTAGATAGTTTGAAATATTTATTTTGATTTCGTTTTTTTCCCAGAATATTTATAAACATTTTTTTTTCAGTTTTAATCAGCTAAGCATTTTATTTTTATTTACTTTCTGTATGTGAGATTTCTTCCTGGTCAAAATATTATTGAGAATTTTGGAGTCAAGTAGCATTTTGCTAGGAGTCCAAAAGATCTAATATATATTGAAAATCTGACCTTGTGCAAAGCACTGATTTATCCAAGAATGACTTTTTTTCACATTTATATAAGGAGGTTAAGCTAGATGATGTCGATGCTTCTAATTGTAAGTTGTTTACATATATATGCACATATATGGATTTTTACAGTAGATTTGAGTTCACAACAAAATTGAGTGGAAGGTAAAGAAATTTTCCATATATTCTCTGCTCCACATACACACAGACTGTGCATTTTATTTATTAAACATTTTGACCTTTACATTATAATAAATAATAACTTTTTGCATCTTAGGTTTTATTTTTACAGATGACAACATAGCTTACAAATAACCACTGATTTCTTTTAGTTAGGCAAATCAAAAGAATTTTAAAATATTTTGAAAACAAAATAAGAAATATTCAATAATGAATGTATCTAAGATTTCACTGATAATCTTGGAAAATGCCCATGAACTTCAAGGACCTCTTAGATATTCTATTACAAATTCTAGCATACTTTTTTAAGAGTTATATTATAATGATTATGGTTTCCCTAATGTCCAGAATAATTGCACATAGCTTTATTTTAACAGTTCAAATAACTGCCAGAAGTTTCTCTTCAAAGAAATTCCAATGTTTTGTGATTCACACCTCCATAAATTCTGATAGGCACTTTGCCTATTACCTTTATCGTTCAAGTGGTAGTAACCTCATTTTGTCCACTTCAATGTTAGAATACAAAACTAGGTTTATAACTTAAAGGTACAATTCTCTTCCATTTAGAAACATTTCCAGTGTCTGCTATCCTTGTAGTAGTATTTTACAGGATTTATTTTCCTGTGTTTGACTTTATTATCATTCACTAATTTACTTTCTGAAAATTTATATTTGGATTCCAATTCAATGATTTCCCTCTGGTTTCTTCTTTTGTTGCAAACCTCATAGGCAATTAACTGTCCTTGCATGACTGCCTGCTTGGCCTCCCATCCCGGCACCAGGGAACATCAGGAGAGCAATTTTCTTGTGAATATTTTCCCAACTTAGCTTTCTCCTTCCTGATGATTGCGGTCAAGAATTGCCACTCATTTCTGAGAGATTGCTCTCCTCACCTTTTCAATCTCCAGCTAACTAGCGGGGATGGTAATTCTGTTTCCCTCCAGGGTAAATTCCTTATTAGAAGAAATTTTATGTAGCTTTGCCATTACCAGTGGTTTTTCTTTTTAACATTTTCTAGCTGTTCCTAAGCTAGTTTTTAATCAATTGATGATGGGTCGGGGTGGTCACACATCAGGATTGGGCAACGCCAGGTACCTAAGCCCAAGTGAGGTAAAAAAACAGAGTGAACTATGGAGAGGACTTCCAGGTACTAGTGAGCTCAAGCTGCAAATTCTATTCAACTCAAGTTATTTGAAAAACCTGACATTCTCTTCTACCCAACATATACAATTTAAAATCTGAGGGGCCAATTTTCTAGGGAACAGGTAGACTGCCCTACAAAAATCCAGAAGGTATTACTTCTTGAAGGCCTTGTGGTTCTTGTATTGCCTGCGATATAACTTATTTTAAAAATATTTCAGTATAAGTGATGTGATGTACGTGTGCCTACCATACTGGGATTGTTGTGACAGCACTGGAAGTGTCTTGCACAAGAATCAGTACTCTGAATGGTATTTTTTAGCAGTTCAGATATTGTTATGGAAATCTACACCAGAGTGTTTGTTAATTAGCAAGACGATTGTGGAAGTAACCATTTTATTGGGGAAATGGCAATGTTCAAGAAAAGCATTTGATTAGAAATATATGTATAGGTCTCATTTTCTTAGGATTATGTAGAATTTAGCAAGCAGGTCATGCAGTTCTTGAGTTCTCTAACTTTGCTGGTCCTGTGCTAGGTTGTTTTTATGGTCCTAATTTTTCACCTTTCCCAACATTCACAACCTCTGTCATTTGACTTTGCTGTTTCCCCAACTAAAGAGGTATATATTTCTGCAGCCCTTCATTATTGATTTAGCCATATGACTTTCTTTAGCCAGTAGGATATTAGTGTGAGTGATACAAGCAAAGGCTTAAAAAGCACTTGTGCATTTGGGTTTGCCCTCTTCTGCCTTATCTTATAAGATAAGCTTCTCCCATGTTTTTCCCTCAAGCTTCTTCATTTGCTTGGGCCCCAGATCAAATAATGTCTCAAAAAGAGCCACACCCACTTGGAACCACAGCGTAGAGCAGAGCCACCCATCAAGGCCGGTGTAGATCGGCCACAGCCTGCCCACATACAGAAAAGTGAGCTAAATGTGTATTATTTATAGTTTTTATGCCATTCTTGTTTTGTGTCAATTATGTAGTGTTAATGTAATAAGTGCAAACTAATCCATTCCCTCATCCAAATTCTGAGGGAATATACTTGACCTCATTGTAAATTTGGCCAGTTTTGTCTTTGAAGAGTCCACAAGTCCACTTTGGAGTCAAGTTTTCACACAAAGTGCCAATGAAAAAGTTTAAGGTAGAGATAAATATTTCCCAGGCTATTGAATAAGTCATAATACTATTTTGAGCATTCTGACTATTAATATTTGTACATTAGACAGTATTTGCCTACTTTGATACCTATCACCTGGTACTAAGGATATGAAGGAAAAATAATTCTCACTTCCTTTTAAACTCTATGGACCAACAATATTTATCAAAGATCCCTGACATTGGCTGAATGTGCAAAAGGATTTAGTTCAGCTTGCAACCATGGAGAAGAACAGCAATGTTCACTTTTAAAAATCATAGACCTTTCATCACGGAAAATTCCATGGCTGCTTCAAGGAAAAATGTCCCATCTTTATGAAGCAGTTTTCTTCTTGCCACCATACACAAAAGGAGTCCACCTGTATAAAGATGTCATTTTGTTGTTGTGGAGTCATTTTTGTTGTTGTGTCATTTTCACTTGGTGGAGTGAAAGATTATTCTCAGAATTAGCATCTAACAGTCCTAAGGTTTTGAATTCAAATTTTAATATAAGTGATAGCCAGAAATATTGGAACATTTTCACTGTCTTAATTTATGATTTGTGGATTTCTACATTTTGTGAGATGTTCTCTCAACTGCCCCCAAAACTGGAATAATCTTCTGGAGGGTTGGCACCTTGCAGTACAGGCTTTCCCCACCAGGGAGGCGCTGTAGGAACCCATCTGTGTCAGTTGTGAGAGGCTGCATTGGACGTCAGTGGATGTTTCTGGGGACTCTTTCAATGCATTTGCCCATTTCATGATGAATGCACCTGCTCACACTGCGCTGAGTGTTCAGCAGGGTTTTTTTTTTTTGTTTTTGTTTTTTTTACCGAAAATGGCATGACCTTACTGCCCTACCCTCCTTATCCACCTGATCTCACCCCAAATGACTTTTTTTTCCTTTTCTGGATGAAAAAATCCTCAAAGGAAAATGTTTTGTCAATGTAGAAGGGGTAAAACAAAAAATGGCAGAAGCGCTAAATGGAATCAAAATTGACAAGTTTAAAAACTCCTTTGAGCAGTGGAAAAGAAATATCTCGATGGGTGTATTGCATCAAATGGAGAGTACTTTGAAGGTTCCTGAGGTTTAAATATGTAAGAATAAATACATAATTTTTTTATAAATAAATTCTGGGTTTTTTGAGGTCCCCTCATATGTAATGTTTTACTTGCTTCTGGAATTGATTTTGCATTTGTTTATGTTCTTGCATTCTTCTTTCCTCGCATGTTGATTTGCATCAGCTGACATTTCCTCAACTTTCAGAACCATAATTCAAGTTAAAAATCACTATGTAGAGATATCTTCAGTCATTCAATCCATGATCTAAATCCTCTAATTCCCCAAATTCAATTACTTCTAATTCATATGATTTCTAAGATAAATGCCACACAGCTGTTTTAAAATGAAAAGGAGAGTTTCTTAAAAATTATTACACATCTGCCCTGGCTGGTGTAGCTCAGTGGATTGAGTGCGGGCTGGGAACCAAAGGGTCCCGGTTCGATTCCCTGTCAGGGCACATGCCTGGGTTGTGGGCCAGGTCCCCAGTGAGGGCCATGTGAGAGGCAACCATACATTGCTGTTTCTCTCCCTCTCTTTCTCCCTCCCTTCCCCTCTCTCTAAAAATAAATTTAAAAAATAATAAAATCTTAAAAAAAAGAAAAAATTATTATACATCTTAAAAGATTAATAAGTACCTATATATCCTAAAAGACCATTATAAATAAATCTACCTGTGAAAGAAAAATAAAAGAGTTTGCTGGTGTTAACTGATATGAAGGATAGTAATGGGCAATGAATGTTCAGGTTATATCTATACATTCTGAAGTTGAAAAGAATTTTCATAGAAAGAGCAAGGATTCCCAAATCTAATTTTGAGAAGAAGAGTATATAAGTGGGAAGAAAAGTAAGAATGTTTCCATTATACCTGCATTTCCTGGAATTCTTGAAGACTAACCTGAATGCTGACAAATGAAGTCATCCAAATAATGAGCAAACATCTATTTTACTTTTAATTGCACACAATGAGACTATAGAAGAGCTACTATCTCAAAAATCACCATATGACTTTAGAAGTAGTTGATCATTAACTGATCCAATTTACTAGATGTATCAGCATGATAGATTTTGTCCTATATCTAATCAAATTACCTATGAATTTTTTGTTTGTTTTGCTCTTTTATAGATTAACTCTCTTGGTCACTCCAAATGTGTGACAGAAGAGCAAATACACCTGGTTACAAAGTTGATGTAGCCAACCCACAGATTACAATGTGGTGAAATTTGAAGCAAGTGATTTAGAGGTGGACAAGCCACTAGAAGAAAGCCAGCCAGGCAGCTTTGGGGAAGCATCAGTGTATATCATTGCCTAGGTAAATTCACCATGGCCTGGGGACTACCCTCAGGTGTGAAGGTTAAGACACAAAATCTGTTCAGTTAAGGAATGATTGGACTAGAGTGAATCAACTTTGACAATTATTTGTACAAATGAGCAGTCCCTTATCAAGAAAATCACTGGTTGGTATGAAAATTTTAAGGAAATTAATTACCAATCAACAGTTTGGAGAGTAGCCCCAAAGTCCCCCAAAGTAAACTGAGATACATAATTATAGAAAATTTTCTTCCAGTTGCAAAACAAAATTCACTTAGATAACAAAGGACTCAAACAAGCTATGTTTCATTAAATTATTAAAACTATCCCTCCCTCCCATGATCTCTCCCATGCTTTTTCTTTTCCAAAACAAAATTTGAATTCATGAAAAACAGCTAGACTAGCTACATCCTATTGAGCATTTCGGAATTCTAATCATTGGCCCAGTTCCTAAGTCCAAGCATCTCCACAGCCCCACTACCGGTGGCTCTGTTTCACAGG
This sequence comes from Micronycteris hirsuta, assembly GCA_004026765.1. Taxonomy (NCBI): domain Eukaryota; kingdom Metazoa; phylum Chordata; class Mammalia; order Chiroptera; family Phyllostomidae; genus Micronycteris; species Micronycteris hirsuta. Next base: position 106,108 of record PVJI01001129.1, on the reverse strand, counting down.
CTGCCTCCAACAACAGCTCCCCGTGCATTTATTCACGTTGTTTCACTCACCTGGGTTGTCTTCTCGCCCTATGTTTATTTCCGTCATAACTGATTTTGAGACTCAACAAAAGTCCTATGTACTCCATGCAAGCTCTTTCTTCTCATCCTTAGCCATAAATTCTATTTCCACATATTGATATGTTTTTAAGCCATTACAATCGCTTGAAGTTTTTATTACAATTCTAAGTCAGTCTTAGGAAAGGCAAAATATGGCTCTGCATAATTAACAAAGTCCCAGAGATTCTGATACTCGCCAAAGTTTAAGAAACACCATTCTAAATACAGAGTTTCTCTTCTTCCTTTCTTACGGTACTCATCAACATCTCCCATGGACTCTAGTTATTCTGTGTCTGTCATCACATGGGGAGCACTTCACAGCCCAGGATCCTGCCTTCTCATATCTTTAGGAATATATAGCACATTGCTCTGTTAGACAGGTGCTTCATAAATATTTGTTTTCTTTTCATGATTTCACAGAACAGTTTCATTTCAGAAATGGTTGCATTGTCCTAATCAACAATTTGTAATTTGTTTCTTTTTAATTAATAGATAGATATGTGGATATGCCCATATAATACAGAACTACATATATAAATATGTCATAGTTTGTATATGTTTGGAGTTATTATTTATGAGCATTAATGATGAAGCATAGGGCTTGAAAGTTACTACTGAGACATTTACAAAATCAGACTTAGCAAACTAGGAGTGGCATATATAAAAATAAAAGATTTAAAAAGAGTTCAAGATATCCCTTGGGCCAAACAGAGATCCTGCTTCAATGACAGGAAAAACTCCAAGGAATGAGCCTCCCATCTGTAGCCAGCGCTTCCCCTCAGATCAGTTAAAGAAGAACCCACCGGGTTGTCTGCCGCCTTTTGAAATTATATCTGCTTCAGGCAAAGCTAACCTCAAAGGGACCAATTACATTGGAAACGGGGTGGTTTTTCCTTTTAAATTCCCTTGACTCAGTCAAGTTAGTTCTCCTTTCTCAGGACTTTCAGAGGTCCTTCTTAATACTATAAACCTAGTTGGGCAGAACTGCTTTCTCCCTTATAATTCCCCATATCCCCTCACTCAGTGCTCACTGGACCATATGCAGGGCCTCTGATAAATTGTGTTAATGAGGTTGATCATAAAATAATCATCTCTATATCCCATAGTGTTTAGTTTATTTAGAGGAAGTTTAACTTACATAAAAGCAACATAGTTCAAGCAGAGAGGATTTAACTGAATTTTTAGAAAGGTTAATATTGATCTACTTATCTAGAAAGGTTCACATGAAGATCAATTAACCTTTTTTTTTTCTTTCAAACTAGGCTTTCCTGTCTTTGGGGAGGTTTAATATCTTGAAAGTCAGTCAGAAAGATTTTTGTTAAATAGCTCTACAGTCTAGCAACTTTCACTCTTTGAAAACCTTATCCAGAGGTATTAATACAGAGGAGAACTTGGGCAATTAAATAAAAGAAACCCAGTGCACACGGTCATTGCCCATGTTTGAACAGTTCTCTTTGTGACAGGTACAACTCAGGAGAAACTCTCTCTTGTAATTCTTCTCAGATTTGATGTCTCCTTGAACTCTGTCACAGAGCAATTAGAGAGAGAATCCAATCATCCAATTCAACTGTATCACGAATTTGCAGCTTACAAAGCTAAGACAGGTGAGGCTTTTAAACAAGGAAAGAAAAGGGGCTTATATAAATGCCTGTTCTATATATATTTTTTATTAACTATGAATTTGTGTGCACTACAGAATTACATTTAGATATTTGGAATATCATATTACAGTTTTTGCTCTATAATATTATTGATACAAGTTTAATGTCTCCAATACTTAAATACAAGTGAAAGAAAATTTAAATTAAATTTAGATACATATATAGCTATCCTGGGGTAATTGGTTCTCATTTCAATTAGGCTAACTGCTGGACAGGATCTGAGACAAGGTTCTATATTAAGGAATTATATGCTAGACTTTCGATTTCTTTGGTGGCTGAAATATACTAAGGAAACAATAACTATCCTTTGTTATGCTATCAATCTTACAAGGAGAACTGAGACAGTGCTCTTGAATTCTAGTCTTTGCTTTATGGCTGCTGCTCACAAACGTAAAACTTAGAGTGATATGAGAGAGGACAGTAGATGAGAGGGGGACTATTTTGAGTGTGCATGATGTTATAGAGACTTTATAACACTGTCAGTTACCATTACAAATAACTTCCTCATTATTTCTAATCATAGAGACATCTGTACATCGTTCAGGAGAGCAAACCCCAACTGTTCTGTTCTTCATTGCCATCAGCTATAGAATGAGGTATTGGGGCAGTTGATCATTGAAGCATTTAGACCTTTCTTATTTAATTCTTACACTGTAAACTGCCAAAACCAAAGAGGAGAGTGAAAAAACTGAAGGGCAAGGAGTCCTGAAGTTTTCGTTATTCAGGAGTTATTTGCTAGCTTTAAAAAGCAAAGGCTTTAGTTGCCACACAGTCTGGTGGGAAGAGGGAAGCTGGGCTCTATGGAGACCTAGAGCCAGGATTTCTAAGCAAGGACACAGCTGTTGAAAGGCGTCACTCTTAGCAAAAGGATGGACTAGGAAAAGGAAACATATAGGAAGGTCTAATTAGGACAAGGAGTCTCCCCGTGGGAATTCAATACAAGTCTACCCTAATGAATGAGTATGTTTCGTATGGAATTGTCACTCTCTGTGTTATTCAGGACTCCCATGCTGAGAAGTTACCATAAAAAGTCATCCCAAGTTGACCACAGTCTCACCAAGACACGAATGAAAATATCCTTTGGAAGTACACAGTGTCTTCCGAAGCTTCACTGAGTTCTCTTAGATAAAGTCCTAGTGAACACAAGCTCACACACCCCGATTTAAATATACACCATGAAGTTCATCAATATAAGGCTGTGTTTTCAGGATAAACAAACTACAGAACTCAACCTACAACCTCAGCTGTTAAGACGAGATGTCAAACTTACATAGAAATTCACATTGTCCAGGGTGGGAGGAGTGAGGAAACAGATTAATTAACATTAATCATTGTTAAATAAAGTGTTGGTGTTGGTATTTTAAGAGTAACTATAAAAATGATAAAAATAGAATGTATAAACTTTACTTCAGTGGCAGCGGTATTGGGATAAAAGTTAAAATACTCAATTTTTTAATATATTAAAAAGAATAAAGAAATATTATATATATATCAGACAATATATTAAAGAAGTCAGATGCCTAGAAAGCATAAATTAGGGTAATGTAAGTACAATCATTATAATAACAATGAATATAAATTGATTAAAAATTAGTTAAAGATAAATATATGATTTTATTGGACAAAATGCAGCCTATTTGCAATTTAAAATCAGCACATATAAGACATAGATAACAAGAAATTTGAATGTGAAGTAACAAAAAATAATAAAACTGATATCATAGCCTAAATATATATTAAGCAAAAAAGTACATAATTGTAAAAAGTAATTAGCAAATCTATAATCAATAAAATGTAGTTTAACACAAATCTCATAATTGATAGATCAATAAGAAAAAATTAAAAGAATAAAGAAGATTTTAACAACCTGATTCCAAATTAATAATGGACACATTTAACTCTGTAGTAAATAATTAGAAAATATACATTGTAATCAAGCATTTGTGGAAAATACAGCTATATGTTCTATTTATTAAACTCAGAAGAAAAACTGAGAATATGATCCAGGACAATTAGGAAAATGCTCTCTGATGAAAATACTTTGTATCTTAAGCTGGATTCTGGGTATTTTGTCATTCAATCTCTTCTTCCCCACCCCCTCTGCTTTTTGAAATCATGACAAAAATAAATATGTTATGATAATGTTTTAATGCATGTGGCTATTCATGAGTATAACAATAGAGACATATTAAGAGGTGAACAGAAAATTTGATTTTATAAGAAAATCAGGTTAAAACAAAAGATAGGAAAGTAACAGCATTTTACATGACTTGACAGTAATGGTCACACCATTGTTGAGAGTAGACTCTAACCACAGTGAAGTAATTCCTTAGAAGGATCTGATCTTTGTGGTTCTCACTATAAATTCTCTCCAAGTCAGAAACATGCAAATAATAATGCCATAAAGGTACTTGAAGGCACAAAGAACATGCCATCAGGCTGGGAATTCATCTGCCTTTCTGATTAATATTAGATGTGAGCAATTTCAGACTACTGATTAGATTTATCAATAATTAATGCAATGTTATTGTGGATGATTAAGGTTATTTCTTTTAATGGGAATCTCAAATCACTTTTAAAACTTTGGTATAAATTCTTCATGACATATAGCTCTGCATATACTTTTGTAAGCCTACCAGGCAAGCTTTATGTAATAACGATTCAATCAGTCTCAGAGCATCAGTGAGGAAAATTCTTTCAGACTAATATAATAAATGCTTATAGTAAAACTTTTAGAGGTAGCAAGACTGATTTCTCTGCCTAGTCTTAACGACTTTATTTTATTGCTCTGTGATTTATTTCAATTTATTTCATATTCAGGTATGTTTATTCTGTAATTTAATCACATGTGAGAAAATAAAATTGAAATAACACCTTCAGAATCAATTTGATATGTGAATATTAAAACATGTTAACAGGTTGTGAGATTCTTTTTGTATCTGGAGATCTTGAACATAAATTTCTATAGAAATGTACTACTTATTTGTATAAGAAAAATAGACCATTATTTTAGAGCAAAATGTAATTTTTTTTCCTGTAATGTTCCTTGGTATTTCAGAATAGTTACTTTAACTTAGGAAAATAAATTTGTTTTTATATTCAAGGTCTATCCTGAGAATATAAAAATTGAGGAGATGGTGAGACAATTTATTGATAACTCTTGAGCCAAAGAAAACTGCTTTTGAATAAAAAGTCATACCCACAATTTTGGAGGATCTACTGAATATTTGCTCGGGAGTTCTGTGCAAAGCATCTATTAATTTTATTTTCCTTTCAGTAAAGTGTAATTTACAGATAGCATTGGGTGGGTTTAGTGCACAATCTCAGCAAACTTCTAGTTATAAGATGAATAAGCCCTGGTGACTTAATGTACTGCATGGTGTCTATAGTTAATAATATGGCATTATACACATTGCATTTGCTAAAAGAATAGGCCTTACATGTTCACACAACAAAATAAAAATGGCAATTATGTGAAGCAAAGGAGGTAACAGTCAACCTTTCTCTTCAATAGCAGTTTCCTTGTTGTGGTACTAATTTTGCAATCTAACAAGTGTCAAACCATAACATTGTACACCTTAAATTTACACAATGTCAATAGTATGTCAATAAGGCTGGGACAAAAATACAAAACATCGCCAATTAATAACAAAGTCTCTTCATTTAGGCACCTTTAAAAGTCCACAGCGTTGTTTTTCACAGGAGTTGCTCCATTTATGCTCATTAGGATGTTAGCTATCTCAGCTTTCCTCACACTTCAGAACAAATTTGCAGTCTGCAATCACACCTTCACCAATACCAAAAGTCACTGCCTCCTCAAACGTTGTTACCTTCTCAACTGCCCCAAACTCCAGGAATTTCTTATTCTTTTCCGACATTTCTCGAGATCACATGTTCTCTCTGCGCCCTCTAGATTCCTCTCTCCTTCTTGGTAAGGCAGTTTCATTGCCACTAGAAAGCCATACTTTAGTCACAATGTAGTTCCGCTTTTAATCACCTGCAGAAAGGGAATTCAGGCCTATGTAACACAAAGTCTTGGTAGTTCTTAAGAAGGTGGACGGGTGAAGAGAAAAATTACCTCTCATTTTTAGGTGATCTTTTGGAGAAGAAAATTAGGCAAATGAATAAGAAATTATTGGTTTTCATTGATAGATATGCTAATGAATATTTAGAAAAATAGATTAAAGACTTAATACTTGAATATTAAAGTATTAAGTATTATAACACTTAATACTTAAACAAATACTTAAAAATATCCACTAGATAAATCAAAATAATTATAAGACTATTCAAAAGAATTTTACATCTGAAAAATAAGATCTTATTAGATTAACTGTGAGATCCATTGCTATTTAACTTCACATGTCTATAAGAAAAACCTTTCAAAATGCAACCTGTAACATAGTGAATGGTTGTTAAAAAGAAGTTTGTTTTCAATGATGCTCCAGTCTTGCTATTTATAACCAATTACATTGTGGAAGAAGTAATATAGTTTAGTAGTTAAGCAAACATTTTCCGGGATCAGATTATTTGGTTTAGAGCTTCAGCTCAGCCACTTACTGGCTAAATGAACTTGAGTAAGATTTTTCATCTGTGCCTCAGTTTACTTATATTTAAAATTAAGATAATAGTATATGTCTCGTAGGGTGGTTAGAAGGATTATACTGTTTAATAACTATAAGGATCTTAGAACAGTGCTTACCATGTGGCAAGCACTATATCTTTATAAATAAATACATTATAAGGTATTTAAAAGTAACATATTCTTTTGTTTACATCGCCAATAATTATTACAGTAATTAGTGCAGAGACCACTAATTATCCACAAGGTGTTCACCAACAGAAAAGGAGAGAACTCAATCAGAAATTATTAGCACAATAATTTATTAATAATGTCATGCCCTGGCTGGTGCAGCTCAGTGGATTGAGCGCAGGCTGGGAACCAAAGGGTCCCGGTTCGATTCCCAGTCAGGGCACATGCCTGGGTTGCGGGCCAGGTCCCCAGTGAGGGCCATGTGAGAGGCAACCATACATTGCTGTTTCTCCTCCTCTCTGTCTCCCTCCCTTCCCCTCTTTCTAAAAAATAAAAATAAAATCTTAAAAAAAATAATGTCAAATTCTGAAAAGAATTTAAGAAAAGTGTTCTGGAGAGGATTAAGGTGATTAAAGATTTTATGGAACAAACCAAGGAAGATCAATTGAAGTTCAGTTTTGTTTCAAGAATTGTTTACTGTTAAAATTCTCAGAAGGCGTGAGGAAGCACAACATGTGTCAATATGGGGCAGGTTGCAAGACTCCAAGGCTCAGACTGCCATTAGCAATTAACTGGTGGATTTGCCATTAGGAAGAGGGGAGGACCAATTTTGGAGCTAAGATCTTGATAGGGTCAGCTGAAACCATTCAGTTCCTTGTCATCTTTCACCCAAGGCAAAAAGAAGAAAGAATTTCAGGAAAACTAAGATGACAATAAAGGGCTATTTGAGGATGAATGACATACTTTCTCACCCTCAAATCCTAGCCAAAGATAAACTAATCTAAGCCTGCATGGGGGGTCACCAGAAAGAGACTAATCAAGTAATATAGTTATTTTACATTACACCCCTGTGCAATGAGTTGCTCTAATAGGATATTTATACTTCGAGGAAGAGGAAGGCAGCTTTCCAACTTGACCTAGTTCCCAGAGGCTTTGCAATTCACACAAATAAATGTTAGAACTATATTTTAATGGATGAAATTAATGACTAATTATTTGGATCATATATATTAAAATGAGTTTTTAAGTGGTGAAATATAAGCTAAAAGGTATTCAAGAACTATGAATGGAACAAAATATCAGACACATGCGTCATTCACTTGCTTCTTGCAAGTCCAAAACTTCTAAACTTAGAAAAAGTGATTCACACTTAAATAGGAATGCTATTAAATTTTCTTCAGGTCAATTCTTTTGACAGATTGTTTGCCAAGGTTGCCAAGGGCCAGAAGAAGGAGAGAGAGAAAGAAAAGAGAAAGGAAAAAGCCAGGACCACATCAAGTTTAGCGACATTGTAAGTTGTATGACATTATTTTTTTCTGCTTTGCCATATATATGTGCCATTTACTATATGTGGCAGAATTTGGTCCCTGAGTGTCTTCATTACAACCTCTTTGTGGGATATCTAATTCTTTCCTCTGTTAACTTGAAATTAAAAATCCGAAATGAGTGGTACCCTGTATTTATTTGGGATAAAAGAATTGCAATTTAGAGAACACAGATTCAGGCGGAAACCCAGTCTCCTGATTACAGGGTGAAGGCAAGGGATTTTTATAAGAAAAGAAAAAGAATAACCACGTTAAAAGAGGAAAAATTTCCTATAGATGATGATAAGCAGAGTTACACTTGACTATGCATAATTAGTCACTGATTTTATCGTCAGAGACAGAGAGAGTCCATAATTATCAGCCCTCATGGTGAGAATGTCCTTTGCCTCAACAGCTTTATAAATGATTGCTTGTAAGGCCCAGTCCAAAGATTCAAAGAGCAAGACATGAAAGGCAGTTCCTCTGGAATGGCTGCTCTTAGTCTTTTCAATATGGCTATAATTGTATCAGCTTTCACACCTCCAACTACCACTAATAAACAAACTCAACACACTAACCAAAATAGCTGTGTATTATTGAACTAGCATAGACCAATTCATAGTTCCAATTTTATTTCAATAATAAGAAAGGATTACTTCATAAGTATTCATATATATTTAAAGTTCATGTCACACTCCTTCAGTTGATGTATGCTACATTGCCATTTTAATATTACACGCATTTAATTTGGGTAATGGGACACATGGAAATTTGGCAGAATTTTTTGAATCTAGGGGGAAACACTAGCTGGGAAGAAACCATCAGGGAGTTAGCTCAGGAAAAGTCTGAGATTCTGCAGGGGTAGTGGGTCCTAATACCACTTTCAGGTGGTTGAAAAGTTACTGATGCTATTAATCGTCAATTGATTTATTTGACACTTATCAGAGACACTGTGGGACAGCACAGCAAGCAATTCGCTTTTACAAGAGACTTAAATTTGCAACCATCTGTGCAGTTTAGAAACAGATGGTAAATATTCTGTCCTTTAAAAAAATGTGGCTTAAACTCTAATTTCACAAATTGGTAAATTCAGTTACATTTAACCTATTTCAGCTTCTATAGGTTCTCAAACAAGTGCTTTTATAAATCATTACAGTATCGTCAAATGGAATTACTTGATTTAATTTGCATTTGCATTGTGTTTCTTAAATCACTGATGTGTATAATAAAGATGAGCAACATATTTCTATTTGTGAGAATAAAAATAGACTAAAATACAAACTGTATTAGCATGGTCGTTATATTCTGTTAAAACACTACTTCACTTACCTCCAAATTTAATTTATTTTTATCACAAAGTTTCTACACTGGCAAGATAAAAAGAAGGGCACATGAGTGTTCTTGCAGTTACATTTTGCTTTTTATTTCAAAAAAGCTGCCTAATTATCTGCTGCATATTTGAGACTAAAATACAGATGGTGCAGACATTTCTTCTGTAGCTCTTATAAACATTCTTACTTGGCTAGAGAATGCCTGAGGATTCAGAGAAGCCAGTGTACTGTGGCAACTTTCTAGAAATGGCTAGTGACTGACAGTGTGTGATCAATTCAAATACCAGCAAAATATGTTACAGTGGCAGGGATATTAGATGGCATCAGTCTAGCTCAAAAGAATGTTCAGGATCACGCCCACCCTCATTTTTCAGCCAGTGGGAAATGGAAAGGAGAAGAAAAGAACGGCAGGGAAACATTTCCCTTAGAAGACAGAATATTGTCCATCTTGTGACCGTACATGGCAAAATTTGATGAATTGCATTACAACCCCAAATATCTACCCAAACCCTGTTTGTCCACATCCAAATTTCCAGTTTTCTGCATAAATGTGAGGCCGTCCTTTGACCAGAAAAAGGAAGACAGGGCCAGCCGTGTTGGAAATAGAAGACTTGGTCTGGCACGAAAACATAGACCAGCCAGAGCCAGCAGTAGAATGAGGGCCAGCTGGATGGAAGGAGGAGTTGGCATAAAGCAACAGTGGCACCATTCCCAGAGCAGCGCTGTGGCTAACCAGAAAGAGGAGTACAGGGGCCACATGGCTGAAAAGAGAGCCAGGCTTTCAGGATGCCCACGTATCCAAATCAACCCCATTCCCCAGTGATCCAGATATAAGAAGATTCGTTTTGTTTCTATGGAAAGGCACAGTATTTGGTATGCAGCCCAGAGCCAATGTAAGGCTTTTGCTAGCAACCAAGGAAAAATTCAGTAAGAATTCATAAGAAAAGAATTTTAACAAAAATGTAAGCATAGTTACCATCTTGTGTTATTTTGCAGATACTTAAATTTGGGGGTAATACTATCATACTGAAAACTCGATGACCATAGCAAAGTGCTATGCTGTGATGTATACAAAATTCAAATAAAGACAGCATTAGATGATTCAAATATAATCAATATAATATATTGCAACTGTGTCTTTAAAAATGCAGTGAAGGAAGGTAGAGGTTATGCTTTTTAAGAAAATATTGCACTCATTGTTGCCTCTTCTACAGTACCAGTAAGATATGACCTTTTCTTCCAATATCATCTCTGATCTGAAATGCATGGCACCCCCAACCCAACTTCTGTTTCTTGAAGAACTTTTTCCCTTGCCTACTGGCTTCTCTTCACCAACATTTATATATGTTTAAGTCTCTCTTATATTAAAGTAGAACACCTTTCCCTGGGCCGAGACGAGCAGACATTTATACCACCTCATCTATAATTTGGTGGCTCAGGGTGTGACCTTGGGAAATCCCTGAAGGGGGTGAGAGTGGAAAACACTCCCAGCGCCTATTTTGAGTCCTTCCTTGAGAGAGTTTCAGCAGCATTTCACACTGGAACAGTGCCTTCCTTCAGTTGTTTGAATTCACTTTTTCAAAGGATTCTAATGAATATCTCTTTTTTAGGGAAATCATTTAAAAAAAGGAAAATCAGTGCTGGACAGTTGCAGCTGACCTATCATCTCCATCCACTACCCAGTCCACATCAGCAAGCAGCTCTGCCACTTGGTGGCTTACAGGACTGAGAGCTCTGACCCCTGGCCACCATGTTTTTTTCAACACAAGGTTGATGAATGTGTCCAATTACCATTGAAAAAGACCCCAGATTGGACTATTTGGCAGACAAACATATTTCTCCCTTTCCCCATTGTGGAACAGCAGCCCTGTCACTTTCCAGTCAAGACCTGTCACCCTACCTTGACAATGCTTCCTCTTTTTGCCTCTCGTCCCTTGGAACAAGGAGCCTGGAGCCTTCAGACAACCGTAATTCAATGCCTGCATCCTCGATAGAAGGACACCCCATTTGAGAAGTAAAGTCTCTAACTGGCAGTGCCCACAGTTGCAAGGACTGAAAATAAAATTTCTGCAAGTGGTGTCAGCTTTTTTTTATCTTTTTCCAAAGCATTAGTAAGCCTTAGCAATCATTATTAATTTTGTTTTTCTGACTGTTGCTAGTGCCTAATGATTTCTCAAATGTATCATACCAACTAATGTATCTGCAGACACCAATATACCACTCAAATGCTCTACTTTGGTCTAGAGGTAGCTACTTCACCTATGATCAATTTTTTTCGCCAGCTGAGTAGCAAGTGATCCCACTTCAAATCTTCATCTTTAGCACATGCTTTCTCACACAGGTTGGGTTCCCTTGAAATACACTCTAAGATGGAGTTTTACATGCAGGTGGTCCAGAAAGGAAAGAGCAAAAGGAAATAGGAGGAAACAAAAGGAAAAGCAAGCTGTGATGCAAGCCCAACAACAATTCTGGGCAACCCCCTGGAAGACATTGACGCCGACTGGTCTTGTAGTTTTTTTGTTTGCTTGTTTTATTTTGTTTTGTTTTTTGTTTTCAATTCAACAGAGATATCCAGAGCTTTATATTTATGCCTCAACTAGTCACTGGATGTGCTTTCTCCATAGAGGGGTTTGGAATAGATAGATGTCTGCAGCTGAGACCTCGCTATGCCCTGAAGGGGCTGAAACTGAAGGTTGTCACTGACAGCACTCCCAGCACATGGTGCAATCAGTGCCTTCCCTGAAGGAGAATCTAGTAGGTGCGTATCCATGATCACCACTCCTGTAGTTATGAAAGTTGCCTTCAACTCTACACTACTCAAAAGTAGGGTTGTTGGACAGTACCTTAATTTTGGCAAATACTGTGTGATTACTTTCAGATGGTCTGAAACATTTTTATTTCTAGCAGCATCAATGAGAGTTCCAACTCCTCATCGTCTTACCAAAACTTAAGTGAGGTTACATAATGGCATGCCTTTTTGAATATAGTCCTTCTATTTGGTAAAGAGGATTTTTTAAATAGTATTTTTTTACTAGTGAATTGACTAACTCTTTACATACTGATTGGCCTCTGATTGTTCATTTCCCTAGGTCACTTTTCTACTGAGTTTTATGTATTATTTCTTTACATTTATAAGGATTAACTTTTTGTCAATTATAGATGTTGTGAAATCTCCCAACTTGTCATCTGTGAAATAGTAAGAAATACAGAGTCTGTCCAGAAGGTACTCAGCCATGTAGTATGAAAAATAGAGACATTAATACAAGAAACAATAGATACAAGAAACAAGATACAAAATAGGTACAAGATACAAGAAACACTGTACACAGGACAATGATGCCTCAGTCCCCTTCAAAGTAGGCACTTTAGAACTTCACACAGTTCTCCCAATAGTCATCAACTGCCCCATCATATTTTCCTGAATCTCATTGATGGTCTGAAATCTCTTCCCTTTTAGTGATTTTAGTTTTGGGAAAAGCCAGAAGTCTCAGGGTGCCAAATCTGGGATGTAGTGGGGCCTGAATCACCTGGGTAATTTGATGTTTTACCAAAAAACTCTGCATGAGACGTGATGCATGAGCTGGCACATTGTCATGATGAAGCTGCCAATCACCAGTTGACCATAGCTGCAACCTTCTGAATCATACAAATAGTTTCCATGGAGGAATGTTCAAGTTTAATGCAAAGTTTGATGCAGACCCATTGCTCTATTTGCTCAGTCATTTTTAATGCATGGCCACACAGTACGCATGCTTACCCAGCAGTGTCTACCACTCAACTGACTAGTACAGTGAAGTCGTCATTGTTCACACATGTGCATTCCAGTCCAGTCTCCTTGGCTGCCAGATTAATCAATGTTATGCAAACCATTCTTGTTACATTAACAATGATAGGACTTTTTCTGGACAGATCTCATATTTATGTATTGGTCTCTGCTCCTAATTCCTGACATGGGGCTCCTATATCATTTGGGAATTTCTGAGCTATAGGAATAACTTTTATTCTACTGTGGTGACTCTTGTTGAGTTCCTGAATAGAGCCTAGTCACCAATAAAACGAAGCCATAATTAGAAGCTTGGTATTTTTGGCCCCACTCTCCTTCTCCAAAGAAGAGAAAAGTTCTAGAAATTGAGTAAATAAATGATCATACCTACATGATGAAGCCTCCACAACAATCCCTGTGTATGGGGCTCAGAAAACTTCCAAGTTATTAAACACATCTACTTACCAGGAGGGTGGTGCAGCCCAACTACATGGAAACAGAAAAGCCTATGCTCAGAATTCTTCCCTATGTATCTCTTCATCTGATTGTTCATCTGTATCCTTTATGATGTACTCTATAATACACCAGTCAACATAAATCTTTCCCTGAGTTTGTGAGCCATTCTCACAAATTATTGAACCCAAGAAAGGGTTTATGGGATCTGTGATTTATAGCCAGTCAGTCAAAATTACATCTGACAATCGTGGACCTGCAATTGGTGTTTGAAATAGTGAGAGTCTTGTGGGACTGATCCTTTACCTTGTGGGATATGACACTAACTACAGACAGTGTCAGAACTGAATTGAATTGTAGGACACAGCTGGTGTCACAGAATTGATTAGTGTGGCACATCTGATATCAGAAGTATTCAGAGTAACAGTAAAGGAAGACAGTGAATTTTTCCTAGACACCACCCATTTCTTATATTGGTTTATGGTACTTAGAAATGTTGTTTTGATGTAAACTAGTATCTCAACATCTGGCCATAGGAATTGTACTTTTGCAATATTTTCTACCTCAAAGTTTTAAAAATATACTCCTTTTTTTTTATTGTCTTTACATTACTACCTTTTACATTTAGTTTTCTCTTTTTATATTTTAAAGTCTACACTTATATACTTTACCAAATTTGGCAATTTATATAATGCCCAAAATGAATTAATTTCATTTTTATTGTCCAATATATATAATTATTCATACCATTATTACATTTGAGTCTCTACATTGCAGTTGATTCTCTGTTGTTTTTTTTTTTTATTTAACTTATGTGTACTCTTTCACTTCTAGCTAACTGGATGTGAAGTGCCTGGGTTTGACATTTGAGTGATTGAATGTGTACAGATGCTGTTGATATGTGTGTGTGTCAAGTTCTATACATGCTATTTCCTTAAAAATGGGATTAATGGTAGTACCTACCTCACAGTGCTATTACAAAATTTGAGATAATACATAGAACCTTTTAATGTAGCTTGGCATATAGTAAGTTTAACATGCTTTAAAGTGTATTATTATGATTATTATTTCATCAATATTATTATTTATAAGTGAATTATAATTTTAAGCTTTTTTAGCAATCAACTTGTAAAAGATAAACCCAATTAAGTTTACGCTCTCCAAATAATAAAGACAAATTTGTTTCTGGCTAAGCAATATTTTGAAATATTACTTTTACATTTTTTCCTTTCTATATTTTCTATTCCCAACCTCTCCCAAAACACACACACACACACCTCTTCAGGAGAGCAGTAGATGTGGCTTTATTGCCTCAAAGTTAAGAAGGTCTGTAGTTGAACGCAAAGCACCCCGAAGTACTCCTTAGTCTTTGTTTAAAAAGAAATAGATAGGGAAGGAAGGTATAAGGAAAGAGGCAGAGTGTTTGGAAAACAGAAGTGAATAAGTGTTTTCCGCCAGACGAAAATGAGACTACCCTGTTGGAGATCAGGTTGAAAGAGTAGTTTATGGGCCTCATAAAAATGAGACTCATGTCTTTTCCTTGTCAGGGTCCTGGAGTGGGGCCAAGGTTCCAGAAATAAATGGCTGCATATAGGAGATGGAATCACAGGTTCTAAGATGCCAATCTCATCTATTATCTGTGGATTCAATTAGATTTGAACTCCCAGAATGGCCTTTAATTTCAAGGGGTCATCACTGGCTGAAACACTTACAATCTCTTTAACCTTCAGCCAGTTCTTTAATCTCTCTATGTTGCAGTTTGCTAATTCATAATAATGCCTGCATTTTAGTATTGTTTTCAGTATTAAATGAGGTAACAATTGACAAACATGCTCTCTTTGACAAAACTCTAAACAGACTCCACTAAGACCAAGTAGTCCCCATCCTGGGACAAATCCTCAAGAGGCCAGCTTTATGGAGTATCTCCCCATCCTTAATACATCACCTTCCCTATCCCCCACCATTGCCTTGGTGATTTCTGGTCACATGGACCACCTCTAGCAAATATCCTATTATATCAGTTTAGCAAAAATTGTCCTTATCTCTTATTAATTTTCCATTCACCTACCCCCTTCCCTGTACTCTTCCCTATTGAAAAACCCTACTGGATTTGTCCTGACACCTACTGTGACCGCCTGAATAAAGTCTGCCTTACCATTTTAACACGTGTCTGAATAATGTGTTTCTTTGACATAATGCACATGAAGACTTCAAACAACACCCAGCTCAATTCATTAAATGCTAATTATTTCACTGTTATTATTGAGTGCCATATCATTAAGATTATCCCCATTGCTACTATACCCACTTTCTGGTACAACCCTGGGAAAGGATGGGTCCCACCAATAATTGAGGTATAATTCACCACAACTTGGTGTAAAAATAATTTGTTTTAAAGGTAATACAATTATTTTTATTATATACCTGAGAATGTAGGCTCAGTTTTAGACACAATACAAGTCGCCAATGAGCACCTAACTATTCAGGTACTTATGATGCAGAGATATCTTAAAAGTATTCTCATAAGGAAGACATCAACTAAAATAAGAACAAAGTCCTCAAAACATGTTTCTTATCATTCTCCTTTCCTGAATCTCCCTCCTATCCACTTATAATAGGTAAGTGCAGTTTTGTAGGGTTAGTATAAGTTTTGACAAGAATAATGGATCCCAAGCTTGGAGAAATTTTTTAAACAAAACCTTATAGTTTAAACCTTAGAATTATTGAAATAGGATTCTTAAGGCTGGGACTCAGAAAACTTTTCATTGCATGGTTGTTTTGAATAAGGGTTTAGAGTAGCTTTACAGAAATGATGGAGAAATTAATAATGCAGTCTCTTGTTCAACTATTTCATACAAACATTCCTGCATTCATTAACTTCTTCACAGATAAAATATTTACCAAGTCTCTGTGTAGCACTGTGCTAAATAGTGGGAATACAACAGATTCCATTTATGCCTTACTATATAGAGTACTGTCTGAGGAGTTATATAGAGAAGTCACAATGTACAAATTTGTATTCTCAGTGTTTAGCACCATGCTAGATAAATTAGGCATTTGGCACATATATCCAAATCAAGATCCGCAAATATAGGCATCAAAAGATCCTTCAATTATGAGACAAGGAAGGTCAGACAATAGAATAAAATCAAATATAATGGTTTAAAGAAGTTGGTCAGATTATTAATTTTTTGTTTAAACAGATCCTCAAAGGCTCAGATAAATCTCGTTTTATTTACTTGTGATAAATTGAATCATCTTTGATAATGCAGTGGGGAAAAGGAATCAGATGTACAACTGATATAACTCTACGAAAATACCATGAAACTTAATTGAGCATTCTTCACTCTCATGAAATAGACTTTTAAAAAGTAAAAAATGATATTTCCAATACTTTCTGTTACTGAATGAAAGTTAAAAATCAGCCACTAAGACACCAATGGTCTCAGATGCTGTCTGCATGTAATATTCAACAACAGTTATTGGGTTGAGAGAGGAAATGGCTACATTTGTATAGAATTTTAGAAATAATTCTATATTTGAACTGATGAAAACATCAGCAACAAGTACAGAAAAGGAGTACTAAATCTAGTGATTAAACAAGAAAATTCAAGTATTGAGATATCTCTGAGAAATATTTACCATTTTATTAAGTTTTTGTACCCCATACCTACAGATTACAAGGAATGAGATCATGCATGTTCGCTTCTGCCCTTTCTTAACTGTTTTTATTTCTAACTTAATAATAGATGTCTCTAATTGACTTACTAATAGAAATAGTTCAGAACTTTGCCCCTAACAATTTGCTAATCTCATAGACATCAAGGAGCAATCAGCATAGACTTCAGGGAAGAGAAAAGTGATGAGACCTCCAAGTCTGAAAGCCAGAGTTCTCACAAAACTCTGAAAATACCGCTCTATGTGTCTAAGGGGTTTCAGGATCTCAGTAGGTCTTTGCTGACTGCACACTCAAAAGCAAAATAAACTGTCCATTTCATGAGTCCGTGAATTTCTCACTTACAGCAAGTTACTCTTCTCTAAGTGGTCCTCTGCTCCTCATCTCTACCAGAAGAAATGGTTATGAAATTTGTAATAAAATGACTTGCGGTAGTGCCAGCTTGGGCTTCATTTTATCCAAGCAAACAACTTCTGCAAATACAAGAGAACTCATGAAATGGAGGGTAAATAGATAAGAATATTGGATGCAATGCAATTATATGTATTGTATCTAATATTTATACACCTTACTATTTATATGTATTACTTTATATAACATTTATTAATCAATAAATATAAAAAGCTTATTTACTGGGCACATGCCAAGACCAATCTCATGGAGTCAGACCTCGTGGGAGACTGCCTAATATAATTGAAATCTTGATTTGTTTTTCAAATATCTTTTGTGTAATTGTGTCTGAGGGTGTGAGACAAAAATATAAAGATAAAGAATTTTTTATTCCTTGATGATATTTAGACCAGGTTAAAGCTCAGACCAAATCCCACAGATAAACTGTCAGGTCCTGACTTTTCTACTACAAATGAAGTAGATAGGAAACGGTAAAGTGACAGTAAACCAGTCAGATCAAGACGGAGAGCTCAGATCGTATACAGTAGAATACTGAAAAGTAGAGGAGTTATTTATTTATTTATTTGCTTGAAAAAAAGACTTAGGTAATAGGTTGTTAGAGAAATTGGAGCATGCAAAAACATAGAGCAAAATGGAGTGCGCAAAATGTTTGTGTGATTTTGAAACGTACCGGACATTATAACCTTATGTGTTTTTATCATAATTACTATAAGATGATAATCCGTTTTATAGACAAAAAGAATTCCATATACAAGTTCAGCCAGCAGTGGTTTGATATAAATTATTTTCAGTAAAGCAAAAAATTCTCAAGACTTCCTTTTGCGATTTTGCCACGGGTAGAACTGGGCCAGACTGGGGAGAGCGGAGGTGCGGTAGGAGATGCTGTCCAAGGAAGCGGTAAGCAAGCTAGGGTGGCTCCTGGTGACAATTTCGCTACCCCTGGGAAGAGACACAAAAGGAGGAAGCCTTGCAAGGAGGTGCTGTGCTGGAGTAAGACCTGCCAGTCTAGCCTGAGAATGGGATTGGCTGGGGAGCTGATCCTTCCAGAGCACAGGGAAGTTTGTGCTGGGGCATTTAAATGGACGGAGGACAGAGACTCGCTCCTTCTCTTCCTCTGTGATCCCTGGATGGAGTCCCCCACATGACTGCTTACTGCAATTGGCAGTGCCCCTGTTGCCCTGACTGGGAAATGACCACAGCATAGGGATGGCAAGGCTGGCACCATATACAGACCCCAGGGATGGAGCCTGAAGCTGGAACGCTGCCCACTTAACAGCCTTGTGTTTGGAAGGACAGATGAGGATGGAATGGGAGTTCAGGGCACGGTTTTGGGTTTCAGACTTTTTGGAAACAAATGGGTTTTGCCTGTGTGAGATTGACCTGGAAGCAGGAAGCTTCCTGTTCCCCCAAATTGTGCAACATCCTAACGAAGACCTTTTTCCTTCTCCACCAATCTTTGGCTTCAGAATAAGCCTGTGTTTGACGACAGACAGACTGACCCCATTTTTATTCGGTAACAATTCCTTTATCAATTTCCAAGAATTCAGCATAGAATATAAGCAGCATTTCCAAACTTATCTGAGTATGTAGTTTATCATAAAGCACATCATAATTCAAAATTAATTTAGAATACACTTTAAAACATGATGAATTAGAGAAAAAAAGGTATGAACTAGAACCATTGAAGATATGAGGCCTATTGGTACAATCGACTTCTGGCTTGCCATGGCCCAGTTCTAGTGTTTGATATCCTCTATCAGAAAATGTAGTAGTCAGGACTTACAGTAACATTATGAATAACTGCAGACCAAATGCCTGTCACTGGTAACAGGAGATAACCATTGAAAGAATAAATTTGTTTACATTTATTGTCAGTTTTTCAGAAAAGAGTAATCAAATACCAGGCACTGTGGGAGATGTTGAGCTTCCAAATATAAATTAATTATCCATAATTCATCCACCCAGGGGCTTTATGTTCTAGTTGGGTAGGCAGGTGGAAGGAGAGACATTGAAAGGGATAATTACAATCTATTGATACATTGTAGATGTTATAAGTACATAATTTAAAGCCACGAACTATCTATAAAATGTCACTAAGATCAGCTTTACAGACAAAAGTCATTTTCAATGGCATATACTTTTAAGGTATTTTAAAAGGATAATAGAAAGTGCAACAATGTTCAGTTATAAGTATTCCCCTGAATAAAATGGTTATTGTATGAAAACTAGGCTTCCTTGTGTACCCTGCCAGTAAGCTATTTTACACTTGCAATAAAATCCTGTAAATCAAAACCAAGCCTCCTAACGTACCTTGAAAGAGACAGAATTACAAATAATGTACAAAGGCGAACAGCTGTTGTGCCAGATTACCCTTACTAAAAAATGTGATAATGCAAATCGTTTTCTTTCCTGACAGTCGTTTAATAAAGTTCCCCCCAGTGAGAGGTACCTGCCAGCAAAGCATGAAAAAAGGTGTTATGTACTCCAACATCTTCTTTTGCTGTGTCGAGATCCATGAGGGAACGTTGTAAAAATGACTTCCATAAATTCTTTTCTTTTGTTTGCGTTTTTGCAAACAGTCTTGTTCTGTTTGATGGGTTTTTGTTTTTTGGGGGGGCGCTTGGTTCAACAAAATGATTTGATAGTTCTGCAGTTTGTTCTTGAAGGATTATCTGAAGGTGTCATCGATGCACTCTTGTCATAATGTGCCAGAATCTGTCACCTAAAAATAGATTAACAGCAGTTGGCCTCCATGGTTATAGAACTCACTTGGTATTGTGTCTCAAGAGAAATTGAAGTAGAAAACATGAAATTGTGTAATTATTAGAAAAATAACAAGCTAATTGACATACTGAGGAGAAACTGCAACAACTGTGTTCCATAAATATGAATAAGTTCAAAATATGACATAAAATTAACTAATAATAATGCTGTTAAGCAATGCATGAAAGAGGACATTGTTTTATTGTTCTTAATATCTATCTCAAATATATAGTTCTTTATACATAATTGAGGCAAAATCCAAGAAATGAAAATCCACAATTTGGAATTCCAAATATTTAGAAGTCTTAAATCATTACTTGACTTATTTTTATCAATTACTCAAATTTTTTTCTTATTGAAAGAAACAAAAAGTAAACAAGTACAACAGAAAGCAACTGATTTAAGTATGGGAAAAGTCCTGAGCTAAAATGCCACAGAATTGTTGGATTTAAGTACTCACATTTTATAATACAGGGTCTGTTTCTCTCCATATCTCTAATTGATTCTTTCTAAATGGTAACAACAGTGGGCCAAGATTAACTAACTCTGTTAACTGAGCAACCTACAAAGAGTGACCTTTCCTACCATATCATTCACAAAAATTCCTAACTGGGCCCCGATTATCCCTGTCCAATGGCTTTTGGTGTCACTGATAATTCTCCAAGGGATGGGGTAATCTAATTAGCCAGCCCAGGTCATGCGCTATATCTTTAATAGAGAAAGAGAATGTGATAATTAACAAATCCACCAGGATCACGCAGAGTGGGGTAAGGGCCACCAGCAAGGAAAAAAAGTGGTAAATGTCTCTTACCTCTTACTCTCAAAATATGACTCATAAGGGAGTACAATTATAGGGTAAAATATTTAGGAAAAAACAAATGCTATTACTTATGTGTCTACTGTCCTGATATAACTGCTACCATTTTTATCCATTCCCTTTCCAAGCACTGTTACATCACTGACATAATCATGTTACACATACAACTATAATTTTTTAACTTAAAACTATTTTATTGTGTAAGAAGATAACATGAAATCTACCACATTAACAGATGTTTAAATGTACAATACAACATCACTAACTATAGGCACAATGATGCATAGCAGTTCTCTAGAACTTACTCATCTTGCAATACTGAAACTTTATATATGTTGAATAGCAATGGGTCCCTTTAGATGCTGGCAATGGCCATTGTACTAGCTGTTTGCATGAGTTGGACTATTTTTAGATACACTTTTTAAGGGGAATCATGCAGTATTCGTCCTTCTGTGATTGGCTTATTTCACTTAGTATAATGTCCTCCAGGCTCATCCATGCTGCCGCATATGGCAGTAATATATAGAGACTGCGTGTGTGTGTGTGTTTATACACACACACACACACACACACACACACATATATGTATATATATATAAAAAACAATGACAAAACTATAGAAATATAGAAATGACCTAAATATTTCCATCTACAGGTGAGTGGATAAAACTGTCACATACATAAAACTATTCGTCTGTCGATGGACATTTAGATTGTTTCTATATCTTGGCTATTGTGAATAGTGCTGCAATGAACATGATATCTCTTTAAAATTCTGATTTCAATTCCTTTTGATATATGCCCAGAAGTGGGATTACCACATCATATTGTGGTTCCATTGCTCAATTTTTTATGAAAATGTCATGTTCTTTTTCATAGTGGCTGCAATTTTTTCATGTCTTCACCAATACCCATGTTTAGTTTCTTGATGATTACCAATCTAATAAATATGAGGTTTTGATTTTTATGTCCCTGATGATTAGTGGTGTTGAGCATATTCTCATATATCTGTTGACCTTTTCTATGTCCCCATTAGAAAATATTCTTGAAATAGTAGGTGACAAAAATAGTGGACAGAACATCGAGACAGAAAAATCAGTAAGGAAACGGTAGACTTGAATAGCATTGTGGATAAATTGGACCTAACAGACACATACCGAACATTCCCCTCACTATCAGCAGAATATATAGTTTTCTTAAACATACATAGAACATTCTCAAAGATAAATCACTCTTTCTGTCATAAAATAAGTCTTTAATTTAACTTTATTCATGTAATTTCCCCCACATGTTAGTCTTCATAATTACTTAAATTTTCTTCTTTTGATGGCTTTTCAGCTTACTTCATATCTTTAGTACAATATTTAACTTGACAATGAACATCATTGTACAAAATACTTTTCATTTCCCTTTCAAATTAGTTGTTTAGAATAAATTTATCAAGGTAGAATCAACACATAAAGCACAGGAGAGTTTTATGGTGATAGATGATTTTAATATAACATTGTACAAAACTATGTAACAATCCACTCTGTGGTAGAACTGAGTAGATTCTGATATGCTTCTTTATAGTGTCTAATTTTATAACTATTGGTCATCATTTTTCACAATACTGTTGTTAAATTTAACAATTAAAATCATTTAATTAATTAAGATATTAATGATTATCATAAATTGAATGTCCACTTTATGGCAAGCACTTCTAATCTATTTGATGAGGTCATTTTCATTATTCCCATTTTACAGATGAGAAAACTAATTTTTAGAGAAATGATGGCAATTTCCAAGTTCTCACACTAGTATAGAATGTGTATTAAAGATTTCCTGGCTTCAGTACTGCCAGCCTTTGCCATGGTTTCAGTGTATCCAAGCTCTTCCGAGTCCTTAATATCCTGCACAAACATCGGTAAGAAAATATTTCATGCTCTACCGCAAGTCGATGTCTGTATGAATGTCATGTGTAAGCTTTATTCTGATACTAATATATCATGTATATGCTTAAAACAATCAAAATGTAGAAACTGTAAAAGGTAATATATATATATATATATATATTAAATAAATGATAACCTGTTATTTCCTCTCCTCAGAGCAATGGCTCATGTCTTCCTTGTCTGCCCTTCTTCTCACAGCTACCGGTCCCTTGCCCCTAGCCAAGAGAATTGACCTTAGCTTGAGGTATATCGGTATTGAATTATTAGGGGAAACTTTTTCCTCCCCTTTGATACTAACCTACCTTTCACCTTGATCCCAGGACCATTCCTGAGAGTCACTGCACAGTACACCCCAGTCAGGCAATGGAGTTCTTTAATAGCTCCTTATTTCATTAGATCTATAGCTCCATTTTCCTTTCCAACTCCAGGGAGAAACATTTGATGCACATCCCAGAGCAGTTTAACTCTAATGTCAATTACTATTCATTCTGTCAATCTTACCAGAGCAAGTAAGTGAAAGATAAATCTTCCACATAGCTGTGTGTTAAAGAAATAGCTATGACAAACAAAGCCCCCAAGGAAATCCTTAACTAAGAGGTTTTGCATTTGTTTCTTTTGTACCTTGCCATGACCTGACCGCAATGAAAAATATAAATGGCTCCTTTTAAGAGAAACAATATTCTCCAGCTCTTGTGCAGCCCATCTCCAAAATTTCTCCCTTACACACAAATATTCCAGTCAAATTTTTGAAGTTTCCCTGACTAATTTTTTGGTACCAATTGTCACAATCTTCCATCCTGCTGCCTCTGAGATTATTAACTAAACCTATTGTGTGTCTCTTAGATTTCATTTTAGTTCAGTCCTATGCTGTGCCAAGTCGGGGCAGACTGTCTGAATTCTTAATTTATAGCCACAAAATGGTTTTATTTCTCCAGAAAGAAAAATGAAACATTTTCTCCAAAACTAAAAAGAAAAAATGTTGCAGATAATTGTTTTTGGATTACAAATTTCAAAAAGCAAATAAGTCCAACAGAAAAAAGAAAACAAGAAGGAAATTTGTTATACACAGAAAAGAAGTTTTAAACAGATGGGATCTTTAATAAGTAGAATGATAAAATCTAATCAAGTTTTGCTAAACAAGATTGAGTGGCTAAACAACCAAACTTGATTGTGTGT
This sequence comes from Micronycteris hirsuta, assembly GCA_004026765.1. Taxonomy (NCBI): domain Eukaryota; kingdom Metazoa; phylum Chordata; class Mammalia; order Chiroptera; family Phyllostomidae; genus Micronycteris; species Micronycteris hirsuta. The sequence goes on along the minus strand of PVJI01001129.1, from coordinate 81,968 downwards.
TGCTAGACTCCAGGGTAGATGAATTTTGAAGGAGGAGATGATTTGATTGCATTTATGAAAATGTGCATTCCTAAGTTACTGAGGACTGATACTGAGAAGGATCAGATTAGCATAAAAGGGCATTTTAGATGTCATGGAGAACTTGAATAATGTAAGAAGCAAACGACTCCCACATTTAAAATCTCTGATAACAAAAGGAGTACATAGACATTTCTAAAAGTGAAGATAGAGAAATCCACTTTTTAAAATTATTATTCACTGCACCAGTCTTATCAAAGTAGGTAAATAAAAGATAAATCTTTCACTTATCTGTACTTTAAAGAAAATAGCTATGATTAACAAAGCCCCCCAAGGAAATTCTTAACTAAGTAAGAGGCTTTGCATTTGTTTTGTATATTGTCAAGACCTGCAGTAGTGAGATTCAACAGCAATAGAAATATAAAAAGTGACACTAGTCCAATTGATCAGCTATTCATAATATTAACAACTATTTCATGTATATTACATGTCATATTCCAGGAGGTTGGTTCTTTGTTTGGGAGAGTTTTATTTGTTTGTTTTTATGTGTATCAACTTGTTTCATTCTTTCAACTTTCTGAGGTGAATTAATTATTATTAATTATTCATCATAAAGTGGAAATAGTTCTAATTAAACCCATTTTAAAATGAGAAAACTGTGTCAGAGAAATGTTAAATATCTTGTCCAGAGTTAGACAGTAGTGAGTTATGAATCTCGAGTCAAACCCAGGAGGTCTGCCCGCACATTCTATTCTCTTAGTCTCCAGAGCGTGTTGCCTATACTTTGCCACAGGGCAAGGAGACCTTGAGATAAAGCAAGGTCCGTGACAGGTAACATCAGAGGCAGACTTCCATCACTCAATTAGCTTGACTTTAAAGCTCAGCTTTGCTTTCTCACATACAGCCTCCATCTGTCTTCTCAGGGTAACTACGTCTGTTGGTCAAGCTTTGTGGAGTCACTCTACTCTCTTTCACTAACTAATCTTGCTTTCTGCCCAAGTCAAAACCTGTCAGTATTTCTGGCATCCCTTCTGGTTATTCTAGAGAGCAAAGACCTTCTTAACTCAGCCAAATACTTATTTTCTCAAATAAATATTAACATAGCTAACAGAATGGTGGGTTTTGACAAGGTATTGATAATTGTACAGAGCATACAGTTTAATGGGGGTGGGGGCAAGGAGGGTTTGTTGGGTTAGTTACTTACATATATGTAGAGTTATGCTCCTATAATAGCAAAACAAACAAAAAAATCTTGCTCAGCAACTTCCACATCCACCTTGAAGAGATACATTCCTAACAATCCCCTGCCTTCCTACCAGATCACTGCTTTCATCATCCTATTATGTCTAATCCCTGTGGTGGATACACATTTTTCTTCCTAGAATTTTCTATAATTCACTAATCATATAACTCCAGTTCCAAAGATTCCAGAGTTTCTTTCTGTGCTTATTGAATTTCCCTATTTTGATATTTCTATTGCATTTGAAAAAAGTCATCACCTTGATCTTTTTCACAAGAGCTTCTCCCATTTTCTTATTTCCAAGAAAGTTGTATTCATTCTAATACCATCTCTTTCTTTATATCGTCTCTAGTTCTAACTCCATCATTTCCCACTCTCCAAAAAAGAGAAGTGGGATGATAAAGCAAGTTGGAAAATTCTGCTACATTCTCAGGCTTTTAAATTTTTTCATTTGAATCATACAAACAGGTTTTACCCACCCTCACTTCAGGCAAAGCTTTAGTAACCAAGTCACAGTTTTCTCTCTTTCCCACATTCACTCTCTTTATCTATAGCCCTGTCTCACATTTTCTTACCATCTTCAACTTTGGAACTCTGTTTTACCTCAGCTTTATAAAAGAACAATCTCACAAGAGATTTTGTAAATCATTGGGAATGCTTGCAATTCCAAGATCACTTTAAAATTTCTTCTAAGCACATTCTGACAGCATCCCACTTAGCAAAACTTTCTTGTTCTTCTAGACTCTGGTGCTGAAAACATAATTCATGTTCACAAACATCCAGAACTGGAAATGGTCTCATTCAACTTTTCATGAAGAATGTCTAAACTACTACTCTTAAAGATGACCATCTAGACTCTGCTAAACATATTCAGGGATGGAGAAATCAGTGCTTTGTGGAGTATGATGTTAAGAGGTAATTAACTTGAATGTGCAGAGACTTAAATCCTATTTCACACATAAATTCATCTGTTGGTCTTAGTTCACAACTTCAAAACAATACAGAATTCATTTATTCACTCGCTCAAAAAAGCACATCTTCAAATACTTAAAGTAAGACTTCTCTTTTTTATCAACTTCATCTTTTTCAACTTTGTCATTTTCACTCTGGCTAAATACATGGTAATTTATCAATGCTTGCATTAAAATGAGGTGCAGAGAAGTGAGTTGCCCTCTCATGCTTCGAAAATGCATATAATCCATCACACAGAGAAATCAGATGTGGAGATATGTTTACCGTAGTTTCCTCCATAATTACAATAGTGTCTAACATATACTTGGTACTCAATGAAGATAAATAAATTAATAAACTGAAAATTCTATTCTAGATGTGCTATATTGAATCAGAAGATAATAGAGTAATTATCACCCTGCCTGGGCCCTATGCTTTTGTTCACAAAGTCAAATACTGAATTAACTTTTTAAATAGCCCTCTTGCAGAGTTGGTTGTTTATTAAATTCTCTAGGTTTCAGCTAGTCTGGATTTGTTCCATTATAAGTTCATTTTAATTGTACCTTCACTCACCTTGTATTCATGTAGTTTTTTAAAATCCAACTGCAATTTTTATAGGTTTTCTACTACCTTTCATTTCCTTAGATGTGGCTCATCTCATTATTCAAAATCATTCTGAATCTTACTGCTGTAGTGCATCATAATAGGGATTCTCTGCAAGCCTTGTGCTATTCACCTGTTTGATTTGAATGCCTTCATGGGCACATGGTAAAGAGAACTGCATCTACATTTTAGGCATAGTGTTAAAATACCTGCACAAAGTTTCTTTTCCTAACACATCTACTTCCTCTGCCATCTTTCCAGAAATTCTTACCACACTTTTGATAAGCTGCTATGCATTTCTGTGTACAATTACTGATAAAAATTCTGCACAATTTCATAAGAAATCCCATTGCAATCATTGATTCAGACATTCATTGATTCAATAAAAATTTTATCAGTACCTACTGTAGGCCAAGGTAGTTACCTTTAAAAAGTTCTAACTCCTGTGAGAGAGACAAATAAATGTATAACATACTGGAAGATAATGTTAAGTTTTACCCAGAAAAATAAACTGCAGTAATACACATTGAGTGTAAAGATAACCATTTTAAATTACTTGTGAAGGAAGACTTTCCTAAGGTAACCTTTGAGCAGAAACCTAAATGAAGTGTAAAAACTCATGAAAATACCTGGATGAGGAGGGACAACAAGGTTCTGGGGTGAAATTATGCTTGGCTTATTAAAAAATCAGCAAGAAAATCAGTGTGGCTGAATCAGAGTGATATCCAGAATGAATCAATTGATTTATTATTCCACACATCGGAATATGACCAGCCAAGTACTCACTGATTCACATAATCTTACTATTATCTAGCTCATTTTTTTTTCATTATATGAGCAGAGCAACCAGGAGAAATAATGTTAAATGCCTTTCTTGATTCCAGACACATGATTTTTTTCTAAGTAATTGGTAGAGTAACTCATAGTCCACTTGCCTCCTAGGTCAGCCTGAATATAAGATTTATCCAGCCAATAATGATTTCTATACCATTCTACAACCCCTTACTTCTCTGTCTGCTAAAACTATAAGCTAGATAACTTTCCATTAATCTTCGATGTTGTTTTAATATTTCAGAATGATTTACTATAACGTTATCAATAACAGCTATTCTAAAATGTTCTTTTCTGCTTAAGCTTCCATGAATAATCCAGTTGAGGTCATCCAAAAAGGGTATTTCTCACCAATAAGCTTTGTTATAACTTGCTCATTATCACTTCTTCCTTAGCTTCATCAGATTTGCCCTCCACTGCCCTCACATACTGGTAATTAATTTTCCACAGTTAACTGAGATTTCAAAGTGGTATAAGGTTACCAGATTTAGACTTAGAAGTTTTCATCAATGACTTTTACTAGCTCTTGGAGACTGAGTACTAGTGTGTCTATATATCCATTTCTTTATCGATAAATTGAGATAATAATATAGTTTCTTACTTGGTTACTGGCACTGACCTTAGAACACAACTTTCTCTTTCTAAATATTCTTGCAAATGACTCTTACATTTTAATTAACGTTGTCTTCTATAACACTGCAACCCCAAGTTTCGCACTTTTGCACATATTACAATGTGCTTAGAATACTTTCCTCTCACATGATCTCCTTCCCTCTTTCGTAAATGCTTAAGTGTTTTTCCACACATAACTCAAAGATCTGTCCTCCGAAGCACGTTATTTGAGTTCCCTAGGCAGTTAGTTTCACCCTATTTAACATTTCCATTGGACTTTCTACGTAGTCTCTACTACTGTACCTTATTTGTCTCTCCTAGAGGACTGAGAGATACACAAGACCTGGAACTATTAATTATTTATATTTGTATCACCTTAAAGCAACCCGAGAACAGAGTGAGGTATAAATGACACAGACAACACATACACAATTTATGAGCATACTGACATGATATCTCTCAAGAGTGAGACTGTTTGCCAATATATTTAAGATCCTAAGCTTTAGGTTCAGATTCATATTCCATCTCCAGCATTTCAGTGCTGTGTCACCTAGGAAAAGCCACCTAATATTTCTGAGCCGCAGTTCCCAAACTTAAACATCACAGCATTGTAGTGAGAATGCAGTGAGTACTTACAGAGCACTTGGTTATTAAAACCTTTGATATTATTATGTTTCCTCTTTATATATATTATGTGTGTGTCTAGAAATGTGTCTTATACACAGGAGGGATCATAGGCTTCTGTTAGCATGCATAGCAAAGTCAGCAACATACAGAGTGGGGGCAAACCAAGTTTACAGTCATGAGTACATGAAACACTTTATTCTCAAACTATTTATTAATTATTATATTATTTTCCATACAAACTACTGTAAACCTACTTTTGCCCTATCCTGTAGACTATTAGGATAGGGAAAAAGTAGACTATCCTTAGACTATTAGACTATCCATAAGTGCTCTTGAATGACGAATGAACAGATGAAATGCTACCTTTCAAAAGTGAATTTCATGTTAGTTTCACTAAAGGGAAAACTAAAAATCCTAAATATCAGGTAACTTGTCTGAGAGTAAGTACAATACAAGCTGACAATACAAGCACCATGAACTGAACAAAACACAAAATAAAACAAAACAGCAATATAACGAAAAATGTTAGCAACTCGAATAAAGAAACCCTTTACACAAACATTTTCATCCTAAGTAATGAAATATAATCTATACTGACTTTTACTCCCTGAACGGATCGGCAACAAAGACTGATCACTGGCAAGAGACATTTAGGAAAGCCAGAATATCTTTCAGGAGACCCACAAAGAACATTTCGACCAATCAAGTTAAATCTCCTTGTCAGGTATTTTGTCCCATCTTTTTTATAACTGCTGTATGTGAGATGACACTTTCAGTGAAGCAAGTTACCAACAAAAGAAATTTTAGGAACAAAGCCACAGGGAAGATATGTAGGCTGTGGCAAGATAAAGGGCTGTATGATAACAAAGCATCTGCAAGATGTGCATTATACTAAGGATTCCACAAGCACAGTGGATACAGTGTTTTACATCGACAGACTGCAGCACAAGTTTCAACAGATCCAGTGTTCACTGCTGTGCCGACCATCTCTGAGTAAATAATGACATCTCTAAAGTTAGTTTTCAGTACCTTTTCAATTCTTCTCATTGTTCATTTCTCTCTCCATCTGGACTCCCTCTGTTTCAGGTGGAAAAATCCGGGCTTCTCGTGGCCATTAACTGAAGTGTTCCTGCCAAGCCCTCTCTGTCTGCGGTGGAAATATGGACCTTTTTCTTATTTTCTCCTTGCATTATCAAGGTTCACCTCTCTTGCCTCTTTTCCCCAGAAGCGTCTCCTCACTTTCTTCTCCGTAACTGACATGCTGCTAAACAGTAGGTCTCGAAGTCTAGCATCATCAGAATCACCCAAAAGGCTTATTAAAATATACATTGCTGGGAGCCACTTCCAGGGTTTCAAGTCAGTAGGGCATGTCCAACAAGTTCCCAATCAATGATAATGAGGCTGGTTTGGGGACATCTTTGAAACCACTGTTGTAAAGCATTATCAAGCTCATTACCATCGAGCCATTAAAGGATAATGATAACAACTCATGGTAACAATATATAATATAGTTAATATAAATGATCATATATTCCAGTACATGGAAGAGTGCCCCTAGTACCTAGTGGGTGTTTACTATTTTATTTAATGAATCTGAATGCAAAATAGCAAATATATAATGTTTTTATTTCTGGACTAGTAATTGCAAGATCAGGCAGTAACCTGAGAGGGAAGGGCCTTTCCAATAGGCACTCACCTGCTCTGTCCATGACAAATCCAGTCCAAACTGGGGGAAAGCACGAGAGCTTGCAGTGAGAGCGCATCACATTTCCATAACGAGAAGTTAAAGATTATAAACCGCTTTCCTAGACTGTGCACACTGGGTTCAAAATAGTTAAACAGCCCTCTCAGACTGCAGCCTACGAGAGAAATCTTCGAGAGTGTGCACAGCACAGCGAGTGTCCTGAAGTCAATGCCATCTACACAGCAGGAAAACCCTTCTCAGGTAGTGACCAACCTGAAAGCTATTCACTTACAGCCACCATCCAAAACAACCCCGTGACCTTCCTCTGCTAGAGAAGGACGTCACCCCTGGCTTGCAGATAGGCATTTTGTACCACACCTGTTAAAAGAGCACAAACCTATATAAACTTCCCACTTCCCAAAAATCTATTTAGGACCAGAGGAGAAACAGTGAGAGCTAGAGAAATAGAAATCCATAAACATGGAAGCTATAGTGTAAGAAAAAGCAGGTAGAGAAAGAAAAGCTCTCTAAAAGTAGTTCAAGCCCTGGAACAAAGGTGAGTCCATTTTCATGCAACAGATAACGATACAGAAATAGCACGGGGCCCAGGAGACCAGCAGGGCGGCAAAAGAAAAAGAGGTTCTGAATAGGACTAGGACAGCAAAAATCCTGTGTGCCGTCAGTGGCCAATCTTCAGAGTTGAGGTGGAAGATATATATTACATGTAATTTAAAACATATATAGGCTTATATTAACTATACAGAGAAATTTCAACTTTGAGGAATTATTAAATAAATTATTTCAAATCCCTGAATGAACAAAAAAGGATTATTCCTTAATGATCGGTGTTGTAAGAAGGCATGTATCTCTCTGGGGAGCACAGCACTGCTTTTTGGTTTTCAGCATCCAAACCTGTGAACTCAGCAATGGTATGTCAACGCTATAGACAAAAAAGGAAACTGAGGCTCGGAGCTGGGAGTTGAACTCACATCATTTAAAACAGACTCAGCATATGTTTTGTAGCCACAGCTGCCTCCTTTCTGTATCTGGCAATTTAAGTCCTGGTAATTCTTTAATAGAACACTATAGCATAAACTAAGAGAAACATACCAAAAATTGTCCATTGCAAGTATTCTAAACCAGTTTATTCTTTAGATAAAATTATATGTTATATGATTATGCAGCAAGTATCTTATTAAATAATTCATGCTCTTTAATTATTCTACATTCATGGGATAACATCAACTTTAGTAGCAGCATTCTGAATCCAAAATAATGTAGCCTCTCAATAGGATTCCAAGAGCAGATCTGTATACTGTATTATATATTACAAATATGCAGGTGAATATTTTAATATGAATAACCCCACCATTCTACATAGCTTATGCTTTTATCTTATCTCTTCCTATGCTAATTTCATACCATTATTCAATTAGAAAAATCTTGCTTATGATTTTAAAAACCATTAAAAGATTGCTGTGGAGACAAGTTTCCCTTTAGGTCACTGCCATCAAGAAAATAGCCTATGTCACATGCGTCTTAGCATCTTGGGATCTGAAGAGGTCTTATTGAGCATTTATTCCAACTTCCCAAATAAATGTAGTAGAAATGCAAAGTTTGAAATCAGATAGACATGGATTTGAATTTCACCTTCAGCACATATCAATTGTCAAACGTTGATTCTCTGAGACATGGTGTGTTTATCTGTAATTAAGATTGTAGGTATTTTCTGAGTAATTTGTCTAATATGATATCAATTATTCCCTCTTCATGCAATCACCTCATTTCATATTTTGTTCATATTTTGTGATATATACATGTGTGTAAATATATATTCACTTTATTACCAACCTTCTCCATTAAAATGAAAGCTCCATGGTGTTAGAAACCATATATGTCTGGTTTACAACTGCATTTCCCATATTTAGGATTCTCCTGGTACACAATTGCTGATTGATAATCTTTAAATTCAGTGTTTCAATTTGGGTTTCAGTTTGTTCAAAATCGGATGAAACTTGAACCAGATTTTTCATCAGCTGGTGCACCAAAAATGTCAGCTTTTGAAGCTTTTTTTTTTTTTTTAAGATTTTATTTATTTATTTTTAGACAGAAGGGAAGGAAGAGAGGGAGAGAAACATCCATGTGTGGTTGCCCTTCATGTGGCCCCCACCAGGGACCTGGCCTGCAACCCAGGCATGTGCCCTGACTGGGAATCGAACCGCGACCCTTTAGTTCGCAGCCCGCGCTCAATCCACCAAGCTACGCCAGCCAGGGCATTTTGAAGCTTTTATAAAATAATAATTGAAAGCAATTTTTGGTAATAGTAAAACTAAAATTTATATCTACCAATACATGAGTATAATTGATAAAATTAAATGATGAAGCTCAACTAACATATAAGACTAAATTCTGATATTTATAATTTCGTTTTGAAATATCCATTGTAGAAAAAATATCTCCTTGAGTCTCTTATTGTCTATTTATTAAATTTATAATCTAGTTTGGAATAAAATGACATTGCAAAAAATCTACACCCTGTTGCAGGATGGAAATTTCTAAAATCATCAAAGAATCATACACACAAACTAATTTAAGATATCTGTGTTTTATATATTTGTCATACATGGCATTCTTTCTTTTTTTACTTTTTTATTGTTGTTCAATTACAGTTGTCCCCATTTTCCCCCACTGCTCTCCCCTGCCCTGCCCACCCCAATCTCCCACATTCAATCCCCCCCATTGTCCTTGCCCATGAGCCCTTGACACATGTTCCTTGACTTGACCCTTCCTCTTCTTTTCCCCATTATCCTCTCCTCCCTCCCCTGGCCACTGACAGTTTGTTCTTTATTTCCATGTCTCTGGGTGTATTTTGCTTGTTTCTTTGTTTTGTTGATTAGGTCCCACTTATAGGTGAGATCATATGGTATTAGTCTTTTACCTCCTGGCATATTTCACTTGTCACCACACTCATTCTCTAGTTCCATACATGCTGTCACGCAGGGTAGGAGCTCCTTCTTTCTTTCAGCTGAATAGTATTCCAGTGTGTAAATTTCCACAGTTTTTTTGATCCACTCATTTACTGATGGGCGCTTAAGCTGTTTCCAGCATTTGACTATTATAAATAATGCTCCTATGAACATTGGGGTGCATAGGTTCTTTGGAATTGGTGATTCAGGATTCTCAGGATATAGTCCCAGCAGTGGAATTGCCAGGTCAAAAGGCAGTTCCATCTTTCATTTATTGAGGAAATTCCATACAGTTTTCCAGAGTGGCTGCACCAGTCTGCATTCCCACCAACAGTGTACTAGGATTCCCTTTTCTCCACAACCTTGCCAGCACTTGTTTGTTGATTTCTTTATAATGGCCATTCTCACCGGTGAGAAGTGGTATCTCTCAGTGGTTTCAATTTGTATCTCTCTGATGCCTAGTGATGTTGAACATTTTTTCATGTGTCTCTGGGCCCTCTATACGTCCTCTTTGGGGCTGTTTCCGTTCAGGTCCTTTGCCAATTTTTTAATTGGGTTGTTTGTCTTCCTGGTGTGGAGTCATGTGAGTTCTTTATGTATTTTGGAGATCAAATCCTGTCTGAGGTGTCATTGGCAAATATACTTTCCCATAAGTTTGGTTCCCTTTTCATTTTGCTAATGTTCTCTTTAGTCATTCAGAAGCTTTTTAGTTTGAAGCAATCCCATTTGTTTATTATTTCCTTTATATCCCTTGCTCTAGGGGACATATCGGTGAAAATACTGCTGCGTGGGATATCTGAAATTCTCCTGCCTATGAGGCAAAAAGACTAACTCTGAAAACATTTGGTATAAGATATTTATATGTTTAACTATAAATTGATGAATTATGAAAGCTTTTTTTTTCCGAAAAAGCCAAATGGTAATAAGAGAGAACACTGGTTGTCTAGTGAGGGGTGGGAAGAGGGTGTGACCTGAAACAGAAAGCCTAGGGAGCTTTCTGGGGGTGATAGAAATAACCTGATTCTGATTGTGTTGGTGGTTACATCAATGTGTAATTGTGTGAAAATCGTTAGAACTTTATACCAAAAAATAAGTATATTTAACTATGTATTATATTTTAATTATTTAAACTGTATATTACCTATGGAGAAAAGTCAATTGAAATTATCAACAATTTCAAATGCAGTAACTGTAAAATACAGTCAATTGGAATTGCAAGCCATTGTATGAAATAATAACATACTGAAAATATCCTAGTAAAAATATTCTCTAGATACAAGAAACAGAATCAACAGACAGAAACAACCCAATAACTCTTTTATATTCTAAATATACACCAAAAATAATTATTTTCTTTCTAATGAATTTTATGTACAAATAATCAATATTGAAAAGAAAATTTTAAAATTTTCTGTAACATACACATCTAATGCTTAATTTCAGAAAAATTACCTTTGAAAGTGTAGTTTATTAATATTATTGCATAAGTCTGTCAACATACTACATTAAATTTCTGGGCCAATAAACATTTCAAAAAGTAGTGTAATTTTAGTTGTCGGTGTCCTCTTTTGCTCTCAAATGCATTCCAGTTTGGATGACAAATTATGCGGTCCTCATACACACCCACTCATCTTGTTTGTCTTTTTAGGTGTGAACATCAGCAATATCCTCTGTGTAAATCTCCTGTACCCTTTGTTCGCCTGACAAACCTCCTTCACCTTTTGTTCATCTGACAAATCCCTATTCATCCTTTCAGTCTCCAGTTGAAATCTAGCAATTCAGGGAGAATTAACTTCTAAATCAACAGAGTTCCATCACCCTCGGTGTACCTGCATGAGGGTGTTTATTGTCACCAGGTGTACTAAAGGTTCCACAACTTCAGTGGGGTATAAAAGAAGGGAGTGGGGGATAAAAGAAGAAAAGATGAATATTAGTCACTATTATGGAAGATAAAGCTATACATTTCGAAAAAAATGAATTAGATTATATGATGTCTGACGATTTTAGATTAAGTGAGTACTGTGCTCTTTACCTGTTTGGGAACATAAACAACTGAATTCTCCATCCAGCTAATAAATTCATCTCTTCCTTAAGCTAAAAGTCTGACAGCAGAAGTGGTCCCCAGGGATTTGCAGTGGCTCTCACAGTCTTGAGATAAAATTTTTCTCTTGATTCCAGTTTTTGTTTTCACTTGCTCTAGAGGTGAGCCCTATTTCTGAAAGGCTGTGCAGATTTTCTTGAGTGCCATCATCAGGGCATTTTCAATTTTTCAGTCTAAACAGAAAGATAAACATTCTCACAGTTTTGATCCTTGAAAAGAATTCACCAGAAATCTGTGAAAAATACCATAACGTGAACACTTAAAGCAGGATTTTTATGTTTCTGTAAAATATAATTCTCCTAAGACTTTTTTCTTCCTAGTTAAGGCAAGCTTTTGAATTGATCAAAATCATTTTCAGCTTTTCTGCCTACAATTACGACTAGTGCTCCTATTTAAGAGGAGATACAAGCATTGTAGTTCTCTCCAGGAAGCTATCAAGTGGGAGTTACTTGGGCATGCAAACACAGTTAACGACCAGAATGACAATATTCAAAGTAAATTTTTATGTAAACATTGCAAAATTTGCCATGTGTTTTGTGACATTAACAAACACGTTAATTCTCCAAGATTAGATTATTGAATACTCGAAATCAGCATTTAAAAATTTTCCATTTCACAATAAACCTCACTTGTGGCTTCTTGTGTTTATTTCACAAAAATGTTTTAGAAATGGAAGAAAGCAAGCACAAAGTATATTTGGTGCTTACCAATTTGGAAATCTATTCAACTGCAATGCCATGTCTTGACATTTCACAAACTTTTTAGCAAACCCATGAGGACATACTAAAAAGAAACTCATTCTTTTTACATCGTAGAAAATGTAAAAGTGACTCTTAAAAGTGACTTCCTCTTATGAAATAAAATATTATGTTCAACTCCCTTGTTTCTTATATCACTGAATTTAGTACAGTAGGAAGTTAGCTATTAACAAAAGAAGGGTGCAAATGGAATCAGACATTAAGCCTGATTAACTAGGAAGGGACAGCCACTTCCTTGCCAAAGGGCCTTAATCCCTAATCCCCTAGCAGGCAGGCAGGAAAGACCTCTTCTCCACTCTCCCCAGGGAACACCCTGCTCATTCCCATAGGTTACTGGGAGGAGGAAGAACCAGTAAAGAGGAAATTCTCTGCCGAGGCTTGTGCAGTAGAAGTCAGGGGACAAGCAAACCTATGAGGTATGTGCAGTAGGAGTGAAAATGTTGACCATAGAGGGGAGGAGTCTAGCCTGGGAAAATCTGTGGAAAAGACCAAATAGAATAAGGGCATTGAGCACTGGAAGATCCAAAAAGGAATCGAATAGGGGGAGGGCCCAGTACAAACCAATGGAGAATTAGGGAGAAGATTGGTTAATTTGGAAGGAAGCTTAGCCCTTTCCAAACCCAAGGAGATATAATTAAAGATTAATAGGTCCTGGCCAGGTAGCTCACTTGATTAGAGAGTTGTCCTGATTTGCCAAGGTTGTAGTTTTGATCTCCAGTAAGGGCACAAACAAGAATGTATAAATAAGTGGAACAACAAATTGATTCTCTCTCTCTCTCTCTCTCTCTCTCTCTCACCAGTAAATAAAAACTTTTAAAAAAAAGTTAACAAAGGCACAGGCATTCAAGAGTTCTCTCTCCATAGCAATCATGCAAGCCTGGATGTGACAGCCAAAAGTAGGCTAAATGGGAACAAAGTTGCACTGGACTAGTAGGTAGAGTCCAGGCTAATGGCATGGCCGCTCTGGGTCCTGGCCCTCCTCCTGGGCATGGTGTGGTCCCAGAGACTGGACTGGTCTGCAGTGAGACAGGCCTCATCCACTTGGTCATGGATGAGACATCCAGGCACCAGAGGACAGACATTTGCTTTCATTCCAATAAATCTTACCTCTATGCCTCAAGTCCTCCTATGTATGAGTTCCTGAAATGCATTTCCTGTGATTCCACAAAAAGAATCTTATTTCAAACACAAAACTTTATTTTTGATTGAAGTAGCTATGGAATTGCTATTGAAGCTAGCATGTAGGGTTTTGTGTTTTTGTTCCGTGTGAAACTAGAACATAGGTACAAGGGAGAACATTCATCGTTCACAATTATAATTTGTCTTTGATGAGGTTGTGTTCTGGGAACCACTGAGGCAGTTTAATGGATTTAGGTTGTCCGGATTCACCTGGAAACACAGGTTGTCTGTAAATGATCCAATGGGTTGCATGAACATTTTCTTCTCCATATGACACCTCAAAAGAATAAAAATAAAGAGTAAAGGACCTCAGCTCACCTTCATTTTTTAATGGCACTGCCATTACTTACTTAATCTCATTTATTATTCACAAGTTCTGCCTGAAGTGGCTGCTATTGTTACCCGCATTTGGTGGGAAAGCTGTTTCCCATAGATTTACCAAAGGCCACAAATGAAGAGAGAGATTGAAACAACATAACCCAAGCCCATTCCTTCTCACCGCCTTCTCTTTATTTCATCAAAGGCCAACCGGTTTGTTACCATACTTTGTAGAGGCCCTTTTAATTTCAGTCTCAAATATATATCTGAGAGTACTCTGGGAAGATGGCCAAGTTCCAAGAACTAGGAATCTATCTCTCAATCTAGACAAAATTACAATGGGAGAATCAGTCAAACATAACTATTTTGGAACTCTGGAATCTATTGAAGTCTTTCCAATTTCAAGGGAAAGTTTGGAGAGTAAATTTTGTTACTGTCATTCAATTTCAATTCATAGCACAGTAGCAGCTGCCCATCTCTCATTCCCCAGCCTCATGGCATGCATTCCAGGGGCAGCTTGCATGCAGCCTGTGGGAGCCAAGATGGGCAAAAGGTCCTATTCTCCAAATACTGGAAATCTGTGCCCTGACTGCTGATTGTTGTTTCTGATCTCAAAGATACAAAGAGGCAGGAAATTGTTGCAGCCCCTCCCCTCTAGGTGCAATGAATTCCAGGACATTTACAAGTTGAAAATTTTACACTTTCTGATTTCAAAACTAAATACAAAGCTACAGTACTCAAAAGAGTGTGGTCTTGGCATAAAGAGACACATGTAGATTAATGGAACAGAATGGATAGCCTAGAAATAAAACCCTCACACGATTTTTGACAAGGGTACCATAGCCATTCAATGGGAAAAAGACAGTCTTTTCAACAAAATAGTGCTGGAAAAACTAGATATCCACATGCAAAAGAGTGAGATTGGACCATTATTTAACATCATATGTATAAGTTAACTCAAAATGTATCAAAGACTTAAACATAAGAGCTAAAACTATAAAACTTTTAATAGAAAATATATGGCAAAAGCTTCATGGCAATAGATTTCACAATGATTTGTTGGAAATGACACCACAGGCAGTTGGCACAGGCAAATGACACCACAGGCAGTTGGCACAGGCAATTAAAAAAATAGCCAAATTGAACTTCATGAAAATTTTAAAATTTTGTGCATCACAAGACATTGTCAACAGAGTAAAAAAGGCTACCCACAGGATGGGAGAAAATATTAAAAAAATCACACATGTCATAAGAGATTAATATCCAAATTATAGAAATAACTTCTAAAACTCCACCCATCAAAACAAAAACAAACAAAAAAAACTTAACTCATAAATTAGAAAAGGCATTAAACAGACATTTCTCCAAAGATATACAAATGATCAGTAATCACATAGAAAGATGCTCAACATCACTAATAATTAGGAAAATGCAAATAAAAATTACAATGCAATACCACCTTATACCCATTAAGATGACTACTATTTTAAAAAAATAGAAAATAAGATTTGGCATGGATTTGTAGAAATTCAAAACTTTGTGCACTGTTGGTGGGAAAGTAAAAACATATAGCTTGTGGAAATCAGTATAAAGGTTCTTCAAAAATATAAAAATAGAATTAACATATGATCCATACATTACACTTCTGGGTATTTATACAAAAGGACCCAATATTCACAATAGTTAAAATGTCAAAGTGACCCAAGTGTCCTTCAATGAATGAATAGATAAGTCAAAAAATGGAATCAACCTAAATGTTTGCTGATGATGAACAGATAAGCAAAATATGGTATATACGTACAATAGAGTATTAGTCAACTTTAAAAACAAAGAAATTCCAATATATACTACCACCTGGTAGATGTTATGTTAAATGAAATAAGCCAGACTCAAAACAACAAATAATATATGGTTCCAATTACAAGAAGTACCTGGAGTCGTTGAAATCATGAAGAGAGGAAGTAGAACGGTCAGTTTTAGGGGTTGAACGTAGTGGGGAAGGGGGAGAATTGTGTAACAGGTACAGAGTTTCAGTCGTGCAAGGTCTTCTCCTGCAGCCACCTGGAGATGGATGGCAGCTATGGTAGCACCACCTAACAACTCTTTTTAATACCCACGAACTGTAGACATAAAAATGGTCAAGATGTTCATTTTGTTATGTATATTTTACCACAATTATAATATTAAAGTGATGTGTTTGAGGAAAAAGGGATGGAGAAGTTATCTGAAAATTCTAGGGAATAAGTGCTGGGAACCCAAATTAAAAAGGAATGTCTCTGAGAAGGTCAGCACCCGAGGCAAGCTCCGTACTTACACTGCATTAGAACTTATTTCCTTGTGTACACGGATATATATTGTTGAACTGCACTGCTACTTGCAACAGGGCTAAAATGGACATGAACTTCGTTAAAAGAAGAAAATCCAGCAAGTAATTAAAAATATAGTATTGCAATTTTACCACTCCATTAAATCACTCTTCTCTCAGAATAATCATGGGGTTAGAGCTAAAAAGAATAGAATATACAGAATGAAGTCTTAACGACTGTGAAACTTTACTGAACTGGCTCTGCTTTTGTGATTTTTTTTTTCTCAAGGACCTTTGAAATGAGCCTCATTTGGAATAAAGCCTAAAACTCAACTGGGCTGAAAAATATCTACAATGTTCTTGTGATTTTTAAATCTCTTTTCTAAGCCCATAACCAATCACGTCACATAAAATGATGTTGAGAAGCACCCAGAGGCGAAATGCTTATACCACTGCTGAAATATTCAGTGATTGCTCTGAAAATCAAATACCCGTATATTTCAGTGACTAAAGGGCAACAATCTATCAAGCCTTTATTTCTCCCCTTAGAATATTTAGGGAACTGCAGATGGGCTCCAGTCACATTTGTAAAATTCCCTGCTATGCGGTGATCCAATTCCCCAAAATCAATCTATTAAAAAGATTCAAAAATCATTAAAATCGCTTTGGAAATTTTCATTTTTAATCATTAGCCTTGTCATTGGGTCCCTAAAAACATGTGTTATGTGACCTAGAGCAGTTTTTACAAATGGAGAAATTTATGTCACTGTTTATAGCTCTAGCTACATGTACTTTCTGTAAACATTTTAGAGCATTTTCTTTCTGATTTTTTCCTTTCACAGTATTCTACTTACAATCACCTGTTACTAGGCATTGCTTCACAATTTCTCAAAATTTTATTTTTTTTCCACTAAAGACTTAACATGAAATCATAATGATGATAATATTGAAAAATACCAATAAAATATCCATCTTATTATTTTTTAGCTATTCTTTATGCAACCAACATACACACATACAGATACACACATTTTTTTCCTTATATCAGATAAAAAGTTACTTAGGTCAAGCAAATATTTAATTTTTTATTATACTTCTTAGAGGCATTCAAAAAATATAGGTAAGAATAAAGCAGAGTTCTGTCATTGACAAGGCTAATGATAATAAAAGGGAAGATAAAATGATTTAAGGGAGAGAGTTTTCTTGGAATGGTAGTCACATAATTAACTTGTGCTATATAGACATAGTGCCTGCTCCCTACATTACAAAGTAAAGGGAGATAAATTCACTACACTAGAAAAGATGGGTTCCTTAACCCCTGCTTTAGAGCTAATGTCTTCATTCACTCCATATACACTGTAAAGTCAGGGTTGATAGGAATCACGGCTGCAATTGTCAATGTATCCCTTGCTTTGCCAGTCAATTTTCTATAGATAAGCTCTTTCAGGTAATTGAATGAGATCAATAATAGGTCACAAACTGAGTCGTGTTTAAATCCACAATTAATACTTCTTGGTTTTGATTTAAGGAATTAGTCTATTTATTCTTAGATGGGATTGGCAAAAAGAACTTTAATAATAATAACAGGTCACTGGTGCTATTATTAAATATTAAATGTTAAGCCAAACTGGAAATTGATTTATGTGAATATTTTATACACATAAAATACATATTATACATAATACACATAAGCAATTCCACTAATCATACTTCATGGGGCATTTATCATATTAATATATTTTGAATTGAGAAGCTTTCTAAAAATGGCTTATTCCCCCTCAAATATTAGCCCACTTTTTTGTAGTACATCAACACTTTTCTTCACATGGTCACAAATAGTACATGATGCTACATAATGCTACACAAATTTTGGATTATTTAATGCAAGTAGAAATTTTTGAAGTATATTTTCAAATACAAGAAAAATTTCAAGGACTTTTGCAGTCAACTGAATAAGAATGCTCAGGCCAAAGTTGGAATTTATTCTGTCTTGTCATTTTTTAATATTCTCTTTATAGGACTCAAAGAATGTTTAATAAGTGATTCCAAAGCAAGTAACATTAAATGTCAGGCACAACTGAAATATTAATAGAATTTTAAATTTATTATTATTTTGAATTAATTCTCTCTTATTAGTATAATAACGTGATTTTAAGTGAACATACAGGTTAAATATGTGGCTTTATCCAATCATAAACAACCTTTTATTCTGTTACAAATGATAAGTCAACTTCAATATTCTATTAATTCAATTAAACACATTTTATTAAATTTAGTTGACATAAACCAACTAAATAAAAAGTTTGTTTTTGTTTTGGACAGATGTTATTGTTATTACTGTTTTTTGTGTATATTTCTATGAGTTGTGTTGTTGTTGTTACCATTATTGTTTTACCTAGCAATTATTTCCCTTTTTTAATATGTGCCTCCTGCTTTATCTTTGGAGATCTACCTAGCTTTGACTCTAACTCCATGTTATTTCAATAGCAATGACCTTAAACTTATATCCAAGGATGTCATGTGGCTAGAACTAATCAATGTGAGCTTTCATAGCTCTAGTAGAATACAGTAATTCATTCCAAGTATGGATGCATAACACAAGTTAGTCTAATAAAGATTCACATGTTATTTGCTAGAGCTACTGATAAAAATAAATTCTTACTCTGGCGTTTTTGAGGCAGTAGAATATTTTTTAGCCTGGAGAAGCTAGTGGTCATCTTGCCACCATTTGGGAACTGAAAATGTAAGCAGAGACAAAAGATTCCCAATGACTTAGATTCAGCAAACCGGAAGCATGGTGTAGTGGACATTTTTGATACTTTCCCAGTGTCTATTTCACTTATCTTCCCTTGCGGAACACCATGTCATTTGGGTGGAATTGACGCCAAACCCAATTTGAAGAATGGGTCTTGATTGCCCCATGCCACTAAACTTAATCATACTTTGCAAGTCATAATGCTTGGTTCACAGAAGTATATTTAAACAAGAATTAAGTCAGTCAGTAGGCAGCATTCCCTCTGCCAACAGTGACTGGTTCAGGATGAAGAAAATGTTATAACTTGGACTGATAGATTAGAGTCTAGGAGTTTGGATAAAGGTTCGGGGGGCAAGAAGTTTTCTATTCTTCTTGGATATTTAGTGCATTAGTGTGAAGTTTGGATCTGCTTTAGGCATTCAACCACCGTGAGGAACCTTGGCTTCAGGATAAAGCTGACATATGGGGAGTGAAGAAAGAAAATCACATAGAAAGGAAGACAGAGCCCTAAACAATCTGTACCCTAAGCCATCCTACTGATTTTTAAATTAAATGAACCAATGAACTAGTAAGTTTGTTTAAAAGTTTTTAGTTGTGTTTACTCCAAAATATACCCCAAAGGCATTCAGATTAATATATTTTTTGCTAGCCATGGTCTTTTAGGTTACATAAACCATGTAATCCCCTTTATTTGCTTAAGCCAATATAGATTGGCTTTGGTCACTTGCAAGTAACACAATACCAAGTAAAAATAATAATTTTGGGCTTTAAACATAGCCATAAACCTCACAACTAGGTCATAGATAGGTAGGTAGATAGATAGATAGATAGATAGATAGATAGATAGATAGATAGATAGATAATAGATGGATGGACATGGTAGATATTTGATAGATAATATATGGACAGATAGCCCATTAATTAGTTAGTTTTAAATAGGCTGATATGTTGGTTATATTTTCTCCTGCTTATTCTGAAAGGAAAGGGCTATTCTCAAGTAATATGAGATTCATTCTTTGAAAGGTCTCGAATTTCTGAAAATAATTTTACATATGTTATTAAAGCATCTATATATTTTAATTTTAATGAGCTTTTACTTAGAACCTCTGAGAAGTAGTTTGATAAATTTACATTAAAAGCATAATAAAATAATTTTAATATTGTTCTTTAGAGACAAAAGTAAATCCCTCATACCAAGAAATTATTTTATATCAAGTACAAGAGTTCATCCTACTCTCCAAATCTAATCTAGTTACCTGAATTCTGGTTCCATTCCCTTCTCCCTTCTGAGAAAATTGTTTTCAGTTCCCTTTTCATTCAATCTTCAAAACAACAACCACTATTATTTCTAAATTACAAGTCAGCTCAGGCAACACCCTACTGAAAATGCATTAATGCCTCCTCATTACTTAAAGAGTGTGCTCTTACTCTGCGAAGTCAAGGACTTTCCTGAATTTTTCCTGCCAATCTGATCAAGCACGTCTACCACCATCTAGATCCCATTATCTATACCCTATCCAGGTTTTCCCGAACTTTCTGTGTTCCAGAAACCCTGGGTCATATATAATTCCTAAAACATGGAAAACTCTCTCAGGACTCCATGCTTTTCATGTGTGGTTCTTTTGCCTTCTTTCAGCAATGCTAAGGAAAGGCCCTACACAACCTTCCAAGAATGGATGTCTCAAAGATGACCTTTTTTAATGTAACTTTTCCATGCTACCACCGTACTTGCATGACTCCATTATAGTACATGTGTTATTTTGCAATTATTTGTTAAACAAAAGCTGTTGTTTAGTGGGTTAAGTGGGTTAATATATTTGCTTTGTACACACTGTATTTCTCATAATTAAAAATTTGAAATGTTTAAAGTCTGGATTTCTGGCTTTCCTTGATGTTAAAAGACCTATTAATACACAGAAATAGCTCTAGCTAAGTAATATCTAATACTTCACACCTAGAATACAGGCACTTTTTTTAGTTCATCACTCTTGTGGATACTCCCAATTATTTCTCACCTACTTGACTTGCTTAACTCACGTTACCACCTGATCCCTTATATAGTTTTCTTGTTTGGCACGTCTGTTTTCCCACTGAAATGTCCTTCAGGACAGAGACTTTATGTATGTATGTGTGTATTTAGTGTTTAGTTTTTAGTTTTGAAGAACACTAGTCAAATCCAAAAATTCAGAATTCATGTAAAATCTCATGTAGTCACATGAGAGATCTATAATATATGGGAATTTTTCTAAAATAATTAGAAGAGGTTATTAAAACAGAACAAATCAAGAGACTTAGCATATCTTACTAAATGTTATCACAATGGTAAGTTTAGCTATATTGACTTTCTTGACTCTCATCAATTATATGAATATTTAAAGGTAAAATCCTCAGATGAAAAGTATCTGTCTTAGATAAAAAGAGAATAAGAAGACAAGCCACAGACTAGGAGAAAATATTTTTAAAACACATACCTAATTACACTGTTATCCAAAATATACAAACAACTCTGAAAACTTAACAATAATAACACAGAAAATCTGATTTTAGAAGATCTAAATGGACACTTCACAGATACCAAATACACATATGTAAAGATGATCTGCATCATATGTCATCAGGGAACTGCAAACTTAAAATCAATGAGATAACACTACACACACATTGCAATGATTAAATCTGAAACGCTGACAACAATGTACTGGCAAGGTTGTGAAGTGACAGGAACTCCTATTTACTTATGGGAGTGCAAAATGGTACAGCCACCTTGGAAGACAGTCTGGAAGTTTCTTACAAAACTAAACATACTCTTACAATAAGACCCAGCAATTTCACTCCTTTGTATTTATCCAAAGAAATTAAAAACTGATGTCCACACAAAAACCCATACATAAGTGTTTATAGAAACTTTACTCATGATTGCCGAAATTTGGAAGCAGTCAAGATGTTCTTCATCAGATGAGTGAATAAATAAACTGTAGTGTATCCACACAACTGCATATCATTCAGCATTAAAAAGAAATCAGCTCCCAAGCCATGAAAAGGCATGAAGAAACCTTAACTATATATTGCTAAGTGTAAGAAGCCAGTCTTAAAGACTACATACTATATGATTACAACTATATGATATTTTAGAAAAAGCAAAATCATAAAATGTTTTAATAATTAGTGATCACCAGGGGCTTGAGGGGAGATTGGAATTAATAGATGGAACACAGAGGAATTTTGGGGCAGTGAAGCCATCCTGTGTATACTGCAATGATGGATACATGACATCACACATTTGTCCAAGCCCAAAGAATGTGCAGCACCAAAAGTGAGGCCTAATGTAAACCATGGTCTTCAAGTGGTAGTAAGTTGTCAACGTAGTTGTATCCATCGTAACAAATGTAGCACTCTCATGTGGGATACCAATAGCAGGGGAGGCTGTACACGTGTGAATATGGGGGATGTATGGATATCTCTGTACCTCTGCTCATCTCTGCTGTCAATCTAAAGCTGCTCTAAGTAAAGAAGTCTACCTTGCAAAGCTCCACATAGAATTCTGTGGATGCTGACAGAGACGATACTCCTGGGTCAGAAATGAAGGGTGGATTATTACACAGAACGATGGCGGTATCTGGAGTATCAGCATTCCTGTGGTGTCTCCCGGAGCCACTGTTCCCACAGGGCTACGTGGAGCGAGTCAGATGACAGCTCCGCGGGCAGTAGGTTGGGTTGTGGCGGAGGAACTCTGACTTTGGGGAACCTGAATATTTTATCACGGCTTATCGACACGCTTGCCCTTAGTTCTGCAGGAAGGCATTCTCTTATTGCATGCTAAACAGGAAGCATATTTTCCCTGTGTGCCAAAAGGAGATACTATCCTGCAAGACAGTTTTCTATACAAACTTTCTAGAAAAGATAGTATAGAACAACAACGACAAAAAATACAATCAGTGCCTTGCTTACAAGACATGCAGAAATGTTGGAGATAGATGGAGAATCGTCACCCAAATTTTATAAACACCTAAACTCTGCCTTTTTAAAAAAATTAACCTATAAGTGCCCAAATAAAATTTAATTGCTATAGCACTAAAAATAGTTTTAAGAGAGTGTGTTCTATTTCTTACTCTCCTCACTAGGTATTTGTTTTTCTTTAATGTACCATAAATTTCTGACATTTTATTTGTCACTGAAGTATAAGTTTTGCATACCCCAGTGTTTGGAAACCACTAGTACTCCCTTTAAATACTAAACTGCAAGAGCTGAAGTTTCTTAGCATTAGTTACTATTAGAAATTCAGAACAGACACATTTGAATAAACGTTTAAGCACTCACAGAGGTGAAAAATGTCTGTGGTACAAAATAAATTGGTTTTCTTTTATCACCCAACACTGGGTGTCCTCAAGCTCATGCGGTAGCCTCAAGGTGAACTTTGGGTCTTTTGGATAAATTAGATCATAGCATGTCATTATTTCTCAATGTAACCTCACTGAAATCTGAGAAACATTTTTATTTTCCTCCCAAACTGAACACATTAGCACTAGAATTTCCTATTAGATAAAATCTAAAAAGTTTGTCACTGAGTCCAAATTTGTGTTTTATCTTTAACAATTTCATTCTTCATAACTGAGTTAGCTGAATACCATTGCAACAGAGTTAGAGTAGAATTTCTGAAGAAGTTGCAAAGAAAAAAGAAACCACGGAAACTAGGTTTATGTTCCTTTTAGACAGTTTCATCATTGCTAATTGCTTAAAAGATTGCATACATATTGCACTTTAGATGAATATAACAACACACTGAAATGTTTAAGATATTGACCTTATCCAGCATAAGTCCTCATGTCCGAATGAAAGCACTTAGAATCAGTTTTTTCAAAACCAGAAAAGAAGCTTAGCACTTATAAGCAAAGGAAGGTCTAACCTCAAAGAGAAACATCAGAAGAAAAGTAGATAAAAAATTGTATGAAATAGAGTATCACCTCATTTTTATAGCAGTAGGGCTTACTGTTAATAATAGATATTCTAGCCACAAACAAAAATAAACAACAAAACAATAACAGCAACAAAAACCTAGCTGTCCAAATCAGAAAATGTTACTCTAGAAGGGCAACAATACATATTTCTAGTAATAAGACAGCATTGAAATCAAGATACCTTATGAGTTATTGTAGAAAATACTATAATGATGGGATTTCCAATTTCCATTCAAATTTATATAGTTACAAAGAAAAATTATCAAATATAGCCACTATCTAAAATATTTATAATTTATTCTTGAAACCTTTGGAAAAATATATATATATATAAAAGAAAACAAACCATGCAATGCTAGTTAACACTTTCTTCTTTCCTGGAGTTTAACACTTTTGCACTCTAGCATATTAATATGTGTCATCTGTCTCCATTACCAGACCATAAACTTTTTGAATGCAGAGATGTCTCATTTATAAGGGGCCAAGATAGGATCATGAAAGAGGATAACACATAAAGAGGTACCAATTATGGGGACCACTTACAGTCTGTCCTTCACAGAAACCCCCTCCTGGAAATGTAGCCAGGCACGGAGAAGAGAAGAATGAAGAAAAGATAGACATCTCTCAGGAAAGCTACAATCACTTGAACCCCTAGATTTCACCATGGTAAGATCATCCTTACATCTTAACCTTCTCGGTGATGTGAAGAAGCAACAATGGCCTTAAAAACTAAACGAAGACACTTTAGGTTGGATATATGACATTTGCAACAGAAAGAGTGCTGATTAATGCAGGTAAAAATTGAACATAGTAACTACCACTATTTCATGCTTAGCAAGAGTCAAAAAAGGGGCTAGCATCCTTTCTATGCACCGTGAAACTCTCTCTCAAGGTCCACACTCGGTGACATGCTAGCATCTTACAACCAGCCAAGCTGGAGTATTTACACCACAGAATTTTGCAAATACTACGAATTAGGCCTTTCCCCCTTTTCTCCAGAGAGCCGTTTGTTAAACATTTATGAGCACATGACAGGTTTTAATGCATGAAACTTGTCCCTCAGTTGGACCCTTAGGGCCATATCCAGCGTGAAGCCTTTGAAAATAAAAAAAAGTTATTAATAACAGTAATTTTCTTGATGTCTGATATTTTCTATCATTTTGGCTTTAACTGTAAATTATCCATACTCAAAGAAACGCTGAAACCAAATTTGACTTGATGGGAAAATGTTCAGAATAATTTATATTAAGTCTTAATTTCAAGATATCTCTGAAAATACTGAAATGAATCAGGCCTTCTGGGTATCTTAATAAAGACAAAGCAGTTGTTTGGCTCTTGAATACCAATGAGACTAAGAGTTGTTATTATCAATATCACTTATCTCACTCTAATTAGTCTCTTTTAAATCTATTTTTTTCTATAACTCTATATTTGACTCTGCTTCTGAATGTTTCTCTATATATCCACATTTTTCCCTTCACTATCAAATTTATTATTGTTATCTCTTTTATTTGGATGTTTGTATTTCTTTTCCTTTCTGTGTCTCTATACATATTTTAAGCCTCTATATTTTTGCTTCTCTGTTTCTATATGTTGTCAATTTCTATGAATGACTTGAGATAATGGTTATTTTTGCTTAACTTTAATAATAACCTAAAATATCTAAATCTGAATAATAATTGTAATTTTATTAACACTTCATGAATACAAAATTTGAAAAATTCTATCTGAATTTGAAAAATACAATTATTTTAGTTAAATTAATTTGACAATTTACTGACTCAACACGCCAATTATACATAAAGTATAAATTATATACCAGTTTCTGTGTTAGGCACAGGTAAATTGAAAAGCAAAGCTTCTCATCTTTACAGCCTAATAATCCTGATTCATAAATGCGTTATTAAAATACTGTCTGTGAAGGTGTTCCGGTGGGACGAACACAGTGCTATAAAAAGTACCCAGAGAAACACCAGTAACCAGGACTTAACTGGTCAGGGGAAATTTGAGGAGAAATTGCTCCTGTGTAACCTGAAACCTGGTAAAGGAGGAGCTAACCAAGAGAAGAAAGGAAGGCGGAGAACAATGTCCAAAGTAAAGACAAGAGCATGTGTAAATGTTTCAAGGTAAGATCAAGGTTAGAGATTGATAGGGAGAAGGCAGCAGTTTGTAATCAAAGGATTGTGATCTAGAAAACTCCCTTTTGTCTACCTTAGTCTATGCCATTTAGCTATCCACAGTCAACTCACTTACACAGGGACTGACTTCCATTTCTTGATCATTTGATTTAGACCCTTTCTCTCTGTCTTCCCAACCCTGACCCTCCTCCACCACCACTAATTTTTCCTTGTTACAACTCAGTGGCGGTGAGATTTGGGTCCTTGTGGCATAATCTATTCCCCTCTGCTAAGTCTCAGTTAAAATATGACTAGATACTTTAGAACTGCTTTTACAAAGTCTGTGTAAAATGTGGTCACATTGAGACAACTACTTTAACTTCCAGTCATAGGTCTGGGTGGCTGAAATAGATGAGCTACCTTAATGCATTTGTTTTGTCTTGTCTTGTTTTGTTTTGTTTACTTTCTTTTTATGAAATCACCTCACCCTTCTTTTCAGCCTACTAAGGCATCTCAACCCCTGACCACATGGGATGATCTGTGGTTTCAGTTTTCTACTAACTACCACATGAGCTTGGAAAAGGACTCTTTCTTAGCTGACCTTCCGGTGGGACAGAGCCCTGGCCAGTGTTGTAACTGGAGTCCTGTGAGACCGCAAAGCAGAGGACCCAGCTTCGCCACGCCCAGACATTTCGCCCACAGAAACTATGAGATTAAAAAAGAAAAAGTTTTAAGCCATGACATATGTGATAATATTGTATGCATATTTCCACACAGAAGGAAAAACCTAGACTCCCTCTTATTTCAGAATGAAGAGAGCAGTTCCCTCCAAATAGTCTCAACAAAATTATCCAGGCTAGATTGAAGCCTGTGCCTACCGTTGAACCAATCACTTTAAATTTTGAGTTACAAGGTGTGGGTCACATATCAAAGCCAAGAGCGATGGGTACGGATAATATCAGAAGGTCATTTCCTGAAAGGAAAATATGGACTCTGAGGTCAGAAGAAATTCTTGCCAACAGAAATAGATGTCCACCGTAACAATCCTGAATCATACCACAAATTCCACTCTTTTTTCAAAAGTAAAAATGACTAGCTAGTATGATCATTGGATATGGCAGGTAGATCTAATTTATATTTTAAAAAGAATTAAAGTTTAATATTTCAGGGGTTATAATAACAAAAAAAACTGAGCACTTGAAGAGTCATCATTGACATGCGACTATAAAACTTTGGTTATAAAACTATAACCAAAGATGAGAAATAAAGAAAATTTCAAATTTTAGAAATTCAATACAATTCTCTAAATAGACTGTAATTACATCTAAGATGATAACAGAGTGGCAAAGACACTCATATCATAATTATTTTCTCTTGGTTAAACTTTCAGCATTATGCTTAAAGTGCTTACCAATAAGCCTCAAATTTCTAATTTTCCTTTTTTTTTTTTTTTAACTAATAGAGAGTTTTATAGTGTTCCTAGCAAGCAAAAGCACAGGCTACAGTGGCAATCACTTATTTACAAATTATATCCAAAGACTCAAGTTTGTAATAATTTATAATTGTGGATTGATATGGTTATTTGAATCTATCCAATGATCTATGAAAATGTTTTTAATATTAAGCTGTCATGATATTCTCTGTTAGAATTAAAGGAAGATGTATTTGCAGAGGAAGGACACAATAAGGAACTGACTACACACAGAATGTTCATTCTAACTATGCTGTGTCACTCACATCATGTCTACTTGAGAGCTCTTCAAAATACAAGCACCCAAGAAGCCAGAACATTATCCAGGTTACTGATATTCTTTTTATTTGAAACAAGTATCATGGAAATTTGGCTGGCAATCCACCTCATTATAGGGAAAAAAAAACTGATTTGAAAAACTATTAGGTAAAATAGTTCAGTGACAATTTGTATCCTTTCATTAAGGAATTAATGTTTATTCTGATGTGGTTTTATTTGTTATTTGTAAAATGTTAATTTGCTATTAAGTGAAGTAGTGAAAAGTGAGGTGAAGGCTCTCAATAAGGTTTAACTTTCAGAATTTGAGGAGAGGTTTAGGGTTTAGGAAATATCATCACTAAACAGATAGCTGATAAGAAATTACACAAGCCGAAGTACCTAATCCTAAGAAATAGTCTGAGTGGGATCCAGCTGTCTCTTAAATGTCATCAAGTCACTTGATGTGAGATGAATTCCATGACAGCAGCCAAGGACAAGTAGCTACCAAGAGGAGAGATGATCCACTTCACTGACATAAAAATAGGGTAGCATTTCATTATAAAGGCTAAAAGGAAAGAACCCACGAATTAGAATTATTCAACACAGTCTGGGATATAAATTCTATAACTGATCAATATGTGTAAAGGAAGACTGGAATAGTAGAAATATATAAGGGGAAGATCAATAGAGAAACCAGTCAAACATACCCATACTCATAGAGTATAAAAGAAGCTAATGAAATTGAAATACTAGAGCTGCAGAAAAGTAACAATTTAATTAACTTTTATTAAAATTGAGACAAGCTCCATCAGAATGTTAATAAAAAATGTGCCAGTGAGCTTCCTAAGTAACAAGGTTTTTGAGAAATGTGCCCCACATAGTAAACGATGCGTAATCATAACACAGAAAGTTGGGCCATGAGAGAAAAGAAATCTATACCTACATTTTTCTTACTTGTTTGCTAATTTACTTTTCTAATTTAACTTCCAAGATCGAGACATTGGGATGTTTTGTCTCCATCACAGAAGAGTAGACAAGTTTTTCTAAATTATAGAAAGAGGCAAAGAAAGTCTGAATGAAACCAACAAAAACTAAGGGTAAGAATTCAATAAATGCAAAAGTTCACAAATGCAAGTTGGAACCAACTTTAGCCTATGGAACTGGGAGAGGAGTCAATGGAAAAAGATATTTCTACAAAGTGCAATAAAGGACCCCAAAGAAAAAAGTGCATGGGCATTAAGTTTTTCTTAATGTAAGTTTGTTTTCTTGTTAATTGAAAGGGCAAGTGATAGCTATCTCATAAAAACAAAATCCCACAAAAATTGACTTGAATAATAAATGTAAAACATTTAGCTGTGTCTAGTACATAAATGACCAGTAAAGGAGGGTTTTTAATAAAAGAATTACCTATTTTAACTACTGCCTATGAGGAGAGGTATCATCTAACTGTGATTCCAGTTAACATCTGTTAAGGGATCAATTGGCTCTCAGTTAAGAACCAGAAAACCTACAGAAGCAGCTGGAGTGGGAGACCAGTGTTTGCAGATCAGAGAGATAGGGTCCTGGACAGAAACCAAAAACAAATTGGAAGCACTGTCTAGGGCATGCCCTTGTTGACACTGAATACAGTAGGTTAGTTAATAATTCTCAAGAGCCAAAATATGTGAGCTTGCTTCTGCCACTTGTCTATAGCAATGTCAACATCTACAAATCGGAGGAATTTTAAAGCTTGACCTGGCCCGGCCTTTGGTGTCTCTGCAGGAATGCACCTGGAGTAATACTCAGTTGATTTAATAAGGGCTTTCTATAGGCTTTTAAATTTAATTTTCTAACTCTACTTCTTAATTTATTCTTCGGAGATGCATTTATTTGCTATACTAATGGATCATTAAATAAAATATCATTCAGTTAAGCACATGCACATAAAATAGAGAGGAGCATTATAGAATTTCTGAGAGAGTTCTGAGATCTGTAGAAAGGACTTTATCTCACTGTGTCTTTCTAGACTTTTTTAAAAATATTGATGCTAAAATTCAATATGTAAAAAATCCAATTGTAAGGTTTAGATATTATTACAGATATGTAAACATGAAATGCATTCTTTTTCATCACTTAGTAAACATTTACTGAGCATCTGCTTCATGTAACACTATTGGGACCTATAGGAAATTATAGAATAGCTCAAGTTTTTTAGAGAAACAAAACACTTTTACTTATGCAGCTTCTTAATTGTTCCTACAAGCCGCAATCCTGCTGGTGGTCTTATCTTTTCCTCATTCAGCATTCTTTGGTTTACTCTATGCGGATGATGAAAATATAGTAAATGTTAAATTAAGTAGAACTAAAACCTAGGAAAATATCATTTAAATATGATAGCACAAGAACAAAAGAATGATGATAGTTTGTCTCATTTGAATCACAGATTTCCAGTGAAGTAGATGAAGACAGAAAAATGTGATTCTACTATAAGAACTAAAATGCAGCTCCTTAGTAGTAAACACTTACTCCTCCCTACCAACATGTTAACCAAGCCTACGGTTAACCTTTGACCTGTTGAACAGAGAAAACCATGGGTTGCAATCTTTTATGCATATTGGTAGCACTAGTCATGAATATAGATGCTGCCATGGGCAATTTAACCTTCACATGGTCATATAAGTCAAGGTAAATTTATTTCTCAGTACTTAGTAGTATAGAAATATCCTTGGGTTTCCAGCCCACATAAATATTTACAAAGTGTTTAACCTAGTGCCCATCATAATTTATTTGAACTACTGGGATATTAAAAAGGTATCATCAAATATTTGCATTAAGTAAATGAAATGTATCTCAAAAGGCAATTATATCTTAATTGATATTCTAATATATGGGATAATTAACATGTTAAAGATAATTTTTATAGAATCTGTCAACTAATTTTACACATAAAATATATATTTTTAGAGAACACTTTAGCTTCTCAAAGAATGATGTGTATATATCTTTGAATTTGTCTGTCTTTGTTTCTTATTTATTTTGAAATAGAACTAAATATGAAAAAAGGACATGATCAAAGTCCATTTCTCAGTCACCTGAGGGTCCGCATTACAATTCTATTTATTTCTAACTTCATCAAATTTCAATAGGTACCATTTTGACAATTGCAAACACTGTGTGCTCTGGGGAAAATGCTCTTTGACATTCCGGTTGTGAGAACAATGGCCTGCTGTTCATTTGCAAGGAAGCACTCATTGTCCAAAGCCAGAAGCAATGTAGATAGACCCAGCAAATGGCCAGGAGGACGGCCGAGGATTATACCCAATTTGGTAGATAGCACATGTAGGAATGATGGCATATTTTTCAGTATTTCCAGTGCCTTTTTACTTTCTTAAAGAAATTATACTTGTCAGGTAGGTTGAGAAAGCAAATGAGACCAACCTTATGACCTCCAACTGCTCAGTGCTTTGGCACCAGGCTGTTCCAGAGGTGTAGAATGATTAAAGATTTCCTTATTAAAAGTGCCCGTGTGTGAGAGATTTCTGGAGACTGGGTAATGAAAAAAGGAAAGGAAGGAGATAAAGCAGAGGACAATTTAACAGTCATAAAGTGTCCCTTCTTTGCATGCTTTATTCTAAAAAAAAAGTTGATTTTCATACTGCCTAAGAACAATGGAATTATATTTCAACTTCCCCCATCTAGAGTGGGCACGGGATTTTGACTGTTTAGTTTACGTTTATAGCCACAGTTCTAAGAACAGTACATGGCATGTAGAAGATATTCAAAAAATATTTTTGAGTGGAGAACGAGATTTTGTAACGTATTTTCCATAGCTGAAACTTTACCCTCTAGCACAGCAGTAGGTGTGAGAAAGACTTATCCTAATATGGGTGGGATGTGATAATACAGTCATGTACATAGGCACAGACTTTGCCACTATAGTTTTTTTTTAAGCATATAACCTTAGTCACAAAGAAATTCAGGTTATAAATGTGACATAATTTATATAAATACATTAATATACTAAAAGAAGTTTTTGAAGTGACAGTGGGTCAATAGTTTTATTACCAAAAGTCAGTCAGAGCACTGGGGAGTCTCCCCCATTGGCCATGATGGTGGCAGGGGGAGGTTCTTAGACTGAGCATGTGAAAAGCTAGCAGGGTAACTGAATGGGAAATAAAAGACCCTTCCCCAACCGTCAATACAGATTAGGGCAGGGGCCAGGGGAAGGTAGGCATGTGAGCCATAAAAGTCAAATAACACAGGAGGAGGTGCTAGGCCAAAGAAGTCTGTCAGTCTAGCGTGGGGAAAGAAGGAATTGGTTGGGAGGTGGACCCACCAGAAGCACAAAAAAGCTTGGGAAGTTGATTGACAATTTTGAGAAAGCACGTGGTTCATCCCGCACCTAAGCTAATATAATCACACGGGAACAAAGAAGTTTGCTTGCTTATGACCTGCACTGGCACAGTGCACTCACCTGTTATCTCCTTGGCCTCCAGGAAGGAGCTTCTCTCTCTCTTGCCCACCCAGTGATATTCTAGCCCATGCATTCACATGCCCTCTCCCCTGGGAACACACGACCATGCAGCCCTGGCACCCACATGGCCCACGACCAGGCTGGCTCCACATGCCGGCTCCAGAGGGAGCCTGAAATGGATAAAAGCTAGGAACAAGTCAAACTACCTGGATCTGCTAAACAGACTAAACCTGTTTAACTCTAGACACTGGCTTTGGTTTTATCCTTGCTGAGGGCAGTGGGCTTTTTCCATGGCACAAAGAGGAGATGGGCTTTGAGATGGGAGTCCTCCATTCTCCTAGGTTGCACAGAACCTGAATAAAACCTCTTTCCTTTTGCTCCAGCATCTACCTCACGAATTTGGCTTTTCGTGGCAGCAGGCAGCCAGACCCCTGTTTTTGTTAGGTTACAGTTTTAGTTGTATAAAACTAAAGATGTCACGACATTCCATAACATCAGAACCTGAGATACTACTACTGAGATACACACACATACACACGCATGGGGGGGTTACAGTAGGTGTACAGTTGTGACTACATGAAACACAGAGTTTACTTTTGTGCTATTTTTTAATTATTGTATTATTTTTCACACAAATAGCTATAAAACTACTTTTGCCATATAAATATAAATATATACATATGTGTGTGTGTGTGTATATATATATATATATATACACACATATATATATCTTGACCAATGTGTGTTTTCTTCATTTTGAATATTATAAACTATGTCTTCTTGAGGCATCTGTGGTAGGATGAAATAATGTCCCCAAAGATTCCCATATCCTTATCTCTCGAACCTCAGAATATTATCTTAAAAAGACCCTTTGCAAATATAACTAAATTAAGGGTCTTGAGATGTGGAGATTATGCTGGTGGGCTTTGGTATAATCAGAAGTGTCCTTAGAAGAGGAAAACAGAGAGATACACCACCACAGAAAGGGACAGGTAATGAGATGAGCTCAACAAGAAGAGATATTTGAAGATGTTATGCTGCCGGCTTTGAAGATGGAGGAAAAGTTCCCAGGCCAAGGAATGTAAGGGATAGAGCTGTAGAAGCTGAAAAGGAAGTCAAAGCACTCCCCCTGACTGCAGAGCCTCCCGAGGGATCATGGTCGCGCTCTCACCTGGATTTGACCATTTGAAACTAGCTTCGGAATTCTTACCTCCTATAATCTGAGATTTGTCTTGTTTTTCTGTCACCAATGTTGAGGTAATTTGTTAAGCAATTTTAATATGTGAATATAAGATAGATAAAGTAAGTCTATGAAGAAAGGGTAAAAGGGGGTCAAATATTAACCAAACAACTTACAGATAGTGGATTCTTGAAATCAAAGGGTAAAAAAATTAATATTGTATTTAACAAACTGTATTTCCCAAAGTAATACTGATATATATCAGTCCAGTAAAGGTTTAGCATTAAATGAATGAATCAAAGATAAAATTTGTCTCAAAATCAGTAAGATAATTATTATTGTTTTTTAATTAAATTGGTGAAAAATATCCTCCAAGGACCAGCATTTAGGTATTAAAAGTCTTGATTTATTCAAGAATCCTAGCGTAAGACTTTAATAAATATAATATACAGTTAAAAATCTTAAAATACAGGTATTGAATCAGTATGATATATAGTTAAAATAGAAAATAAATTTAACTTAAAAGTAATATTTTACTACTGTCAGTCTTAAACTTTGGACAGAAATATAGAATTTCAGAGCCAAGAAAGACATTAGTAAATGTATTCCAAGTGACTCTACAGGCTTCGACACAGGAGCCAACTCTGACAAACGGCTGCCGAGAGTACTGGTCCGAGGAAGATCGTGATACTTGTTCTTGTTTTGGAAAAAAAGCAATACCATCATCAACTAGTTAAGTATTTCATGACCAGCTGTGGTCAAGACGGATGCCATATCCCCCATGTCTATATCTCCCATCTATGTGCTGACCTTGGTCCAGTTCAACCATTCCTTTCTTCTTTATACTATGACTAAGAGCTGAAGCATAGGCCAAGCATAAGATCCTGGAGCATAGACTAAGTCATCAGACAGTTTTTCCACAGACCTGGGTCGGGGGATGGTTTCATGATGATTCAAGTGCGCTGCATTCAAACTCACCTCCTACTGGGCAGTCCAGTTCCTAATAGGCCTGGACTGGTACCAGTCTGTGGCCCGGAACTTGGAGACCCCAGCCCTGTATCCACTAGAGGCATTCTACCTTAGTCCTAATACACAATGTTAAAAGCAAGCACACTCACCTCTAAACCAAAGACAGAGAATGAGTATATAAAGGTGTAAAACTATTAACAACAAAACGTGAAATCAAACAACCAAAAATGATAAATATATACGGGGTCCAACACAAATAATGCCCCTTTTCTATTACAAAATCTTTTATTACAAAATCATAAGCACGTAATTCTGTAACATAGCAATATCACACTCAAACACCATATGATATTTTAAGTAAAATGATCAAATTAAAACTATGAATTCTCACACTCATGTTATTACCCTACCAACCAATCTCAAACAGGCATTACTGCTGCCAGATCCTGTGTTTTCTCCTAGTAGGATTTTAAGTGTTTTACAACAAAGGGGTAAAAAAAGAAAAAATATTAATATACAAGGAAGATGTTAAGGAATTTTATAAATTCCATCTGTTTCTAAATCATCTCTGTGTTATTGTTATTAATCTCTACTTTTAAGATAGATCATGTCCTTAACATACAAATATTATATCTATAAAAAGGGGTACATATCTCTGAGGAAGCTTAACCATGTTATCCAATTGTATGCACTAATCATCCTCTTGTTATTCGAGACTAATTAACAGTAGAAAGAAGTTTGAAAATTAAAGGTTGCCTTTGTAACATAGTCATGAGCTTTTTTAAAGATTTGGAAATCAATATATTTTATTGATTATTAGTGCCTTTGCTTTTCAGTTAAGCAGATAATAAAAATGGGCATGTCTGCCTCACACAACATAACATGTAAGTGACACCTGGAATTCTGCCCTCACATTGGCGATGAAAGACTTTGTGCTATTGATCAAGGATATACATATCCTAGTTAGCCTTATGTAATGGCTGATCAATGATACAAAAATATTCTCTGACTATCACAGAACAATGTGATGTCTGAACAATGTTTTCTAGCTTCTGCTATTCAGTGTATCCATACTGAAGAGAAGCTAGAAAAATAATATAATCTGAAAAAAAGTCACAGAAAATAGCGTGTGAAAACTGAGAATGGTAAAGTTGATTTCACTTTCTCTGCCAAAGTAATGCAGTATAGAACAACCTAGACTGATTGAAAGACTTTTAAATCAAAATACTTTATTAATTATCAGTGTCTATCAGTGTCTCTCATTTTATCAGTTAATAAATGAACCACAAGAAAATTCACTTTTCCTTTTCTCTGCCTTACGCCTTTTATAGCAATTGTACATCAGGAGTTTTGACAATCCTCAATTACTAAGGAAACCAGATTTTCCACTTCCTTTTTACAAACTGGTTGAACCCCAGGTTAACTTCTCAGTAATATTAGAATTGATATACATCTAAACTTGAGCTGTCTTGACTATTAACTCCACCTCACACTGAGCAAAGTTGAGAGTGGTGTGCAATTTTCTGGGAGATCTTCAATGTGGGAAGGGCGGGAGTGTTAGATTTCAGCTGGGGTCCTGGAACAGAGGCACGTCAGGAAGAGGCAATCACAGGAAGCGAAGGAATGGAATTGGTGCTGAGAGGAATGTGCCAGAGACGGTAAGTTGGTGATCGGACTCAAGCAAAATACCCGCGCTCCAGATCAGATTCCAAGCAAATTTGCATTAGCAAAGAATTCCTTATCCTTTCTGTTCTTGAACTGTGATCTTTCCACAAGATACTCTTCTCATCTCTCTTAATGAGGACATCTATCCTAGTAATTTCAACCATCCCTTTTCCAGAGCTACATTGAATCATTGTGCTTCTGAGTTACACAGAGATGGGTTGGAATCTTGGCATGTCAACTTATGAAAATGGGCATTTTGCAAGTTAGTAAAACTCTGTCATCTGTAAAATGAGTATAATAGTGGCTTTAATCATTTAAGTTTATCTTGAGAATTAAATATGATAGTGTATCTAAAATGTTTAGCAAAATGTGAGCCAGCAAAGTAGTCAGTAAATACTGCAAAGCGTAATAATTATTCCTATATATATTCCTTATATTTCCATTTGAATCAAAACCCTGCTTTTCCCTTTATTACTTTAAGTCTAAATGTCTACAATTGCTTTTCCCTTTAGCAGTGATTTTTTTCAGTACTTCTCCATAGTCATTATTTTAACAATAGAAATTTTAGAAAAAGAAAAGAAGAAAGAATTGTTTATCTCACTATACTATTTTCAATTAATGTGCCTCATAGTTTAGCTTTTAGTTTTTATTATATTTCATAATCTGAAATTTTACTTAGCAATTTAATTATGGCATTTAACCTCATTATTAAATAACTGCATGTACATTGTTTCAACGGGTTCACAGTATTATTTTTTGTGAACATACTAGAATTTATTTAACCAATGATTCTGTTTTTACAATTTAATGAGTACTGTAATGATTGTATGTAAGAATTTCTCTGTGTTTGAGGGTTATAGGAAGTTTTCTATTCCTCTTAATATAAATTCCTCAAACTGATATTTTTAGACAAATAGAATGAGCTTGTACATGATTCCTTTTTTAGTAAATTAGTTTCCAAAAAAAATTGTAACTATAACCATTCTCAACATCCATATATATCTTACTTTACTATTGCATATACTGGATGACACTTTTTTTAAAATTTCATAATTTGGTAATGGTGAAACTGCTTTATGTTTTATGTCCTTTACTTAGGATTTCTTTTCCATCCTATTTACCACCACCAAATCAGTACTCAATAACCACCACTCTTCTAAGATAGTTCCCACACAGCATTCAGTAACTCCCCATCGCCTTCCAACTAAACAACCACCTCTTTATCTTAGAACTGAATCCTTTCACAGGGTGATCATAACTATTTTTCATGCTTTTCTTACTTATCTATCCTCCTAAAAGTATAATTTCATATTCTTTTGAGACTGACCTTCAAGGTCCATTCTGTATACTCTGAAGAATTCTTCATTTCCATGAACTCTCTTCAGATTTCCAGTTTTTATATATAACTGGCTTCTTAACATCCCTGCTTCAGTGGTTCAGAAGAACCATAAATAGTAACCCTAACACATTCAAAGGGGCACTCATTAAAACATCATCCCCAAATTCTTTCCCATTTCTAAAGGGGGTAGCACCACTCACACAGATACTCAGGTGAGGAAACCTCTTCATCAAATCCACCATCTCACCTATGAGCAAACCTGTTTCTCTAGCTAAGCAATGTATCTCAAGTTTTAGGAAGGTTCCCTCTGCTGCCTCCTGATCCAAGCCACCTGCATCCTTCTCCGGATAACACTGCAGCCTGTTAGCACATGAACCTAATTTTATGCCTAAGCTTTTCCCTCCTATGTCTCCTCATATCAACCAAACTAATAGAAAAGTTTAAAAAAAGGCAAGTTTAATCTTACCAAGTCATTTTTCTACGCATGCTTTTAATTAGTTCAGTTTGTGCTGTAAATAAAAATTTTATATTCTTGATCTTTAAAATTCATCATTAAGAGGTTTTTATAACATCATTAGATTAAGTCATTCCCCTTTGTAAAATCTTTAGTGGCTTCCTGTTGCACCTGAAAGAAACACAACCTCTTTATCATGACTCACTAGGCCTTAAACAACCTGGCCTCGCCAGTCTCTCCAGCTTCATTGCCTGCTACTCTCTCCCTGATGAAACTATGCTCCAGGTGCATGAGCCACCTCTCAGCCCCTCAAAAGTGCCAGCTTCGCTCTTGTAGCACGACTCCTGAGCATGCTGTTCTATCTGAGAAAGACAAATCAGCCTCTCTTTTGGTTTTCAATTATATGTTCATTTTGATAATAAAAATATGACTGTATGCCACCCCTATCCAAGAAAAGGTACTATATAAGGTCTTCAAACTCTTCCAAAAAATGGAAAATGAAAAAAACACATTCTAACTCATTCTATGACACCAGCAATACCTTGATACTTATACCAAGGCCAGGTAAAGGACACAAAAAAATAAAAATACAGAACAAAATCTCTTATGAAAACAGATGCAAAACTAAACAAAATGTTAGCAAACCGAATTAAACAGCATTTTTAAAGGATTATACTAAATGACTAAGTGGGATTTATTCAATGAAGGCAGTGTGACTCAACATAAGAAAATCAATCAAAGTAACCTAGCACATGCATACAATGAAGAAAAACAGCCACGTGATCATCTCGATAGACACAGAAATAACATTTGACAAGCTCCAACCTTTCTTCATGATTAAAAATCTCAGAAAGCTAGGAATAGAAGAAAACTTATTAAACATGATTAAAGGGAATTTATTTTTTAAGGTAAAAATATACTCAGTGGTGGAAGACTGAAAGCTTTCCCCTAAAAAAAAGTTAAAAAGGGAGTGAGAAACGAAGAGTTATTGCATAATACTTAGCATTTCTCTGGGGCAGGGAAAGGTTGTGGAAGTCTGTAATGCTGATGGTTGCATAACATTGTGGATGTTTTAATGCCACTTAAGCGTACACTTAAAAATGGTAAAATGGCATGTTTTATTTATATATATTTTACCATAATAACATTTTAAAATGCATTATTGAAAATTAACAATACCAAATAAATATAAATTTACATAGTGTAATATTACAATGATTTTTTATTGAGTTTGTTGCATTTATCCTTCCAAAGTTATTAAAGCTTAATACCATAAGGAAGAGTGGTTTATATACTTAGTATAATACAAATTTTAAAAATGAAATAGTATCCATATAGTATAACTAAGTGGTATGATTTATGCTGAAAAACAATGATTTAAAATAAACTTTTAAAAATAATAGGACAGGTTGTTGCCAACAACAATCAAGGCTCAACTACAAGAGGAGGGTACACTCAGCCTACATATGGGGTGCACCCTGAGTACCCAGCTCGGGTGACAGGGAGGCTGTGCCACTGGACCCTACATTAGGCCACACTATCAAGACATAGAGTCAAAGCGGCTCTGCCTAATACACAGAAATAAACACAGGGAGGCTGTCGAAATGGGGAGGCAAAGAAACATGGACCAAATGAAAGAACAGAACAAAATTCTAGAAAAAGAACTAAACAAAATAGAGATAAGCAATCTATCTGATGCAAAGTTCAAAACACTGCTTATACGGATGATCAAAGGACTTAGTGAGGACCTCAACAGCATAAAAAAGATCCAGTTAGAAATGAAGGATATACCAATTGAAATAAAGAACAATTTACAGGGGATCAACAGTAGAGTGGATGAAGCCAAGAATCAAATCAATGATTTGGAATATAAGGAAGCAAACACGAACCAATCAGAACAGCAAGAAGAAAAAAGGATCCCAAAACCTGAGGATAGTGTAAGGAGCCTCTTGGAAAACTTCAAGCATTCCAACATTTGTATCATAGGAGTGCCAGAAGGAGAAAAGAAAGAGCAAGTAATTGGAAATCTATTTGAAAAAATAATGAAAGAAAACTTCCCTAATTTGTGAAGGAAATAGACATACAAGTCCAGGAAGCAAACAAGATGGATGTAAAGAGGACTAAACCAAGACACATCATAATTAAAATGCCAAGATTCAAACATAAAGAGAGAATCTTAAAAGCAGCAAGAGAAAGCAGTTAGTTACCTAGGGGAGTTCTTGTAAGACTGTCAGCTGATTTCTCAAAAGAAATTTTGCAAGCTAGAAGGGATTGGCAAGAAATATTCAAAGTGATGAAAAGTTGGGATCTGCAGCCAAGATTGCTCTACCCAGCAAGCTATCATTTATAATCGAAGGGCAGGTGAAGAGCTTTCCAGACAAGAAAAAGC
This sequence comes from Micronycteris hirsuta, assembly GCA_004026765.1. Lineage (NCBI taxonomy): Eukaryota > Metazoa > Chordata > Mammalia > Chiroptera > Phyllostomidae > Micronycteris > Micronycteris hirsuta. Next base: position 41,770 of record PVJI01001129.1, on the reverse strand, counting down.
TAAAGGAGTTCATCATCATCAAACCATTAGTATATGAAATGTTAAAAGGTCTTATTTAAGAAAAAGAAAAAGATAAAAACTAAGAACAATAAAATGACAATAAATACATATCTATCAACAACTGAATCTAAAAAACAAAGCACATGAGAAGAATAGAGCCAAAATCATGGATACAGAGAGAATTTTGATGGTTTCCAGGTGGGAAGGGGGTTTGGAGGAATGGGTAAAGAGGTGAGGGGATTAAGTACTACAAATTGGTAGTTACAGAATGGCCATGGGGAGGTAAAGTACAGTACTGGAAATGGAATAGCCAAAGAACATATATGCATGACTAATGGATGTGAACAAAGGTGTGAGGATTGCCTGAGGAAATAGGGGGTGCTGGGTGGACTGGTGCAAATGGGAAAATTTAGGACAACTGTAATAGCATAATCAATAAAATATAATTTAAAAATAAATTATTTTAAAATAAAATATAATAGGACCAGTTGTATGGAGATATGACAAAAAAGAAAGTTTTAGGCAACTTTAAGCTTTCTCATGTAAAAACTATAATAGTTTTATAAGGCAGATAAGACAGGAATTATAATCAATTTTGCACATGATGGGAAGCAACAAATGAGTGCTGAAAATGCACATTATTGTCTCCTTGACACATAGGAGAACATCCAAACAGAGCAAGTGCTCAATATTTTTGAGCCTACAAATCATGACCCACTATCAAGCAGATCCAGTATTTAAAAATTTATTCAAGATACTAAAACCGTGTCAAGTCTTTAAGAAGAAGAAGAAAATTGAAGAAGAGTAGGCAGCCAGTTGGAGAAAGCAACTTTCCAGCTGCTCTTCCTTTAACTCAAATAATAGCTTATTGGCAGCATTCTATCCTCCCACAGCCATCAACTCTTCATGTGGCCAGATACAGTTTTAAGTACTAAAGACACCCTACAGTGAGTGTGCCACATCCAGTCACCAGCAGCCTTTGTGTCCTTGTGGAAGGTATTTCCATCCCACTGCCTCTTTAAAGCTTTCCATAATGACTGCCGTTCTCATTGATCATTTCTTGTTTAATGGGGTCCTATCACACCAATTGGCTTGTTTTTATTGTTATTTATCTAAATTATAGGCCATGCAAAAGCAGAAGCTACAGCATTTTTTGTTTGTTTTAATTCCCAGCAATTAGAATTTTATCCATCACAGAACAGCTTCAAATTATTTAAGAAAGGGATAGTTGGGGATAGAAGAAATATAATGGAGAAAATGTGAGTTTTTAAAATTGTTTTTTTCTCAAAATAGGAAGCAATAGATTCACAGAAAGAAAATGAGAAGAAACACTGTGCTTTTAGAAGGATGGTTTTTCTGGCAAAAGTCCCATACACGACACTGGAATCTTGATAAATGACGAAATAAGTCCCACCACAAAAGCAGTCTTCATGCAAGAGAGATAAAAAAGAGAAAAAAGTCTGGAAATTTACTGTATAAGAGGATCATATTTGATAATGATTAACATACTCATAATATGAAATTAATTTATACTGAAGATTACTGTATTAAAAACAGAATCCAAGGAAGGTACATTAAGACTAAGTAGCTTCTCCTTGGCTTTTATTTCCATGTGTAGCTGTTTGGACTTCTAAAGGCAAAAGTCGAAATTGAATGAGCCTGTAACCATAGAAACTGCTTGTGGCAGTTAGGGAAAATGCACTTAAGATGTACAAACACAAAGTGAATATTCAGTGCATAACAAAAACGTATTTGAGGTTGTCAAACTGAAGTACAAACATGAATATTGTTCACAATAGTCTTTGACAGTAATCCTAGTTCTTAAGAAAAGATCTGCTAAAAACATAAGTTTTAGTGGATACTTCTGAAGATCAAAGAACGAAAAAATCTTTTTTCTGATCATTGTAATCTGGAGTATGCTAATAGGAGATTTATGGAAAGCAATTGAACTCAAATTAAATTTTACTTAAAGATATATTACAGTCTGTAATCAATAATCAAGGTGTTTATTAATTATATTAAAGTTCCAATGAAAAAGTAGTGTTGTACTTTATTTTCTAGAGGAAATCAATGAGAATATGTTCTTCCTCAAGCAAAACCGAGACCTAAACATGAACAAAACTAGTGATGTGAGCAAGAGAGGCATAAAAAGGACCAAGGATAGAGAGTTGTTTCTTTAGCAGACTAAAGAATACAACAAAACTGTATAGAACATATATTAAAAGTCATTAATATACGCATACACTATACTTTTCCATTGTAGACTTTATTAGAATAATGTTTAAATAAAGTCACAATAGTCTTCCTTTTATAGTGTTATGCCCAAACCAGGCAGTAAAGTCCCTGAGACCAGGAATCACACCCGTTCATTATTATATCTATGGAGCCTATCACTGTGCCTTGCTTGGAGTAGGTACCTCACATATTTGCCATATGACCAACAAAAAAAATCAAACAAAATGGTTAAGACTAAGGGTAGAGAGATGGTAAACTAGGAAAAAGAGAAGAAATGAAACTAAAGATGCTAGGAAGTCAGAGTTTTGTGGTCAAGGGAGAACTACACACAATTCCAAAGGGTGATGTCAGATTTTCTACACCCACACTGGTTCTACAAAAACTGGAGGATATTGAAGCAGCTGTTAGGAATATGCTGTAGTTAACACCACTTCTGCATATATGAAATCATCTGGAAATATTTGTGTGAGAAGCCTAGCAACTTTTTGTATTTGTATGCCAAAGGAGACACAAGTCTGAGACTGCTCCCAAAACAACCCCAAGTCCTAAATCAGCCTGGTTTCATGAGAACATGGTCTGTAGTGTCATTCTGATTTCATGGGCCTGGGGCTAAAACACAGCTGAAGTCAAGATGTTATCATTAGCTTGACTGAATGCTTCTGTGGTCAACAGACCTGAGGCTTTTTTCTTAAGACAGTTTGATACTGACCAGAATCTGGTATCCTAAGGACTTAATAATTAAGGAAGGGAGTGGATAGACAGAAAGGAGAGAGTCATGTTAAAGAAATTGAGTTTCTGTGTGGTTACACTTCCTGAAAATCATCAGCAAAATCAGCATACTGAGCTGTACCATCACTGTTAGCATAGGCAGCTACATATTAATAAAGAGAGGGAGCAAAAGAAAACAGACATTATTAAGCATAATCAACTAAAAAGCATAAGCTTGCCTTGCTGAAAGTTGCAGCATTCATCGGTACCCCAGGGGACTGCAGCATTGACCAGCAAAGAGGATTATCACCCCTGACTTTCCAATCTCCCTGGTCCACCACCCAGACTATGGGGTGGGGGTAGGGGGAGGTAAGCATATAAAAAAATAGGAGCCGAGATGGCAACCACAGAGGCCTGTCAGTCTAGCCTGGGAAAGGATCAATTGGTTAAAAGACACAGAACCCTTGAAGATCTAGGAAATAGATTGGTTAATGGGTGAGTCCATTAGAAGCCCATGAAAAATTGGGGGAAGTTGTTTGGTTAGTTTGAAGAAGTACCTGGTCCATACCAAGCTCAAGATAATATAATCAGACTAAGAAAGAATCATGGTCTCTCTCTCTCTCTCATTCTCTCTCTCTCTCTCTCTCTCTCTCTCTCTCTCTCTCTCTCTCTCCCTCTCAAGCTCTTGCCCCATTTTTTCACACATTTTCTCTCCATAGCAACCATGCAGCCCTAGTAGCCCCATGATCCATAGTGGTATGGGTTTCAAGCAGGTCCAAGCTACTGGATACAGCAGCATCCAGCTGGCTCGAACACAGCCAGGAACTGGACTAAGTTCTGATGTAGAACTTTGGCATGGCACAGAATCTCAGGCATGGGCCTCATGAAGATCAAGTTGGACTTTTTCCATGGTGGGATGGATAGAGATGAGACATTAGGAATTTGGGGGACCACCTTACATTTTCACCCAAATAAATATTACCATGCCACAATCTCCCATATGTGAGTATCTCAGAATACTTTCCTTGTGATTCCATAAAAGGACCCCACTTCCACCAACAGCATCACCGCAAAGCTCCCTCATGCTATACCCACTTCCTCAGTCCTCCCATCCATTACTGCTGTCAAACAATGATGTTCTCTACCTCTAACATTTTATGTCCTGTGAATAAAGAATAAAAATTACTACATGTCAATTTTCTCTTTAAACAATAGTTTTGTTTCCCAAAATATTACAGTAGTTTCTTATGTTGTAATATAGCTGAAGTGTTTACACATTCCTCTTTATATTCCTGATCATTTCATAAAGAGCTATTTTACAGAACTAGCAAAAACAAAATATAAATGAAGGGAAAGTCTCTGAGTTAAAATCTTTCATTCCAATGATGATTGTTTATGTTGAAAATAGACTAACATGCATTAAGTTTCAAAAATGTCTTAAAGTATTGTGTTCAGGAACATTTTATGTATATTTTGGTTAATTCTTTTAATAGCTCTAAAAGAGAAGTATTATCATCCAATTTTAAAGATTATGAATCTAATTCTCAAAAATATTAAATACTTGATGTTTTATACTGTGGTGGGTAAAGACAGAGGATCTCTCAAAAGCCAGATGATTTCTGTTCAAATTGTGGCTCCACCATTCACTATAATGTGACCTTTGACAACTTAGTCATTCTTTCTTACTCTATTTCTTAAATCAGTAAATCAAAGGTGATAATAATATCCACTTCATAAGGATCCTATGTTAAGCGAAATTGATCATCCAAAGGATATAGTACATTTACTGACCCACACTAAGCACTATTAAATTGGAACTATTATTATTTCAGTGGTGAAGTTCTGCCAGACAGTCTATTGATCCCCAAAACTTAAAATGAACAAAATATGATCCTTCTTGCAGTGAACTTACTGTTTAATAGTTGTTAATGTCTAAAAATATAAGTTTATATAAGGTGTAGCAGTTAGCATAGCAGAATAGCTAACTATATTTGAAGAAATTAGCAATGCATCTCTTGAAGCATTGTCATTTGACCTGAGCTATGAAGTATAACTAGGAAATTAACAAAACAAGAGGATGAATTAAGGTATTCTGGGAGATAAAAACAATAAGTACAAAGGCAAAGAGACAAGTCATTTTCAGAGAAAATGTAGTATAATTCTGCTCAAGAATTAAGCATTAGAGTGAAATGATGGGAGCTAAGACTAGACAAAGAATTGGGATCCAGGTAATGCATTCTCTATTAAGGGGTGTAAACATTTTGATTTAAAAAATTGGAGGAAACTGGTATTTTAAAGTGTTGGTTTTTTAAAAAATAAGATATGATCTCTTGAGGGTCAGGGAAAAAGTAATTATAGGAGAACTTAAGATAATCAATGAAAATTAACCTCATGAAAATAAATAATCACAATAATTGAGCTAGAACTAATGTTTCTGGAGTTAATATATTTGCTTCTTATTCTCAATTGAAAAAACTGATCTACAGATTTTAGCTTCTAGGAAAGTTATTAAAGCAAAATCTAAATACAATAAACAAGATGAATTAGAAAACGAGGTGGTGTGGAGGAGTGATTTTGACATATCTCAACCACCAAACATGAATTAATCTATTTTTATCATATCATTGTCATTATTAAACAGGAAACAAAGGATAGGATGTTGACACAATCCTTTAAGCAATTCTAAGAGAAAATAAGAAGTTCAAATATAAATTAGTTAAAACATTCAGTAAGGTTGTTGAAAATATAATAATAAAAGTGCTGTCATTGACATCTTTAAAATTATGGAATTTGTTTTCATGGATAAAATAAAGTATTTCAAAGTATTTTACCTCATAATATCTAACAACTAAATAAAGTTAATCATTCTACTAAAACAGTTTGGTTTCCTATAAGATATATTCAATTAGAGACACGGTTTTCATATTTTGTCAGCCATTCCATGACTGACTCTTGTAAAAACTTTCCAGTGCTTTAAAAAACTCCTCTATAGAAATATTAACCAAATAGTTTATGCCTTTAATACACACATACAAAATATCTTGTGTTCATTATTCTAAATCTTTTTAAAAAGCAGATAGATCACTTTAAAATATCGAAGATGACAATGCATATTAAGCCTACATGTATAAAATTCCTTTATTGAGTATTTTTGGAAGAAATTTCTAAAAAGCAATCCATTGATAATAAATTACATGAAAATGTGTATGGCAGATTCATTTACCAGCTAAGTTACACATCTAGAAATATAAGGGTTTGTTTATTTTACTCTTTTATCAGAAATGAAAGCTATTTTTCCAGACCTGATGGAAAGTTTGTAGAGAGTGGATTTTGTTTTTGAAAATGATTAAGTCTGGAAAAGAAAGAAAGTATGTATAAAATGATGTCATGTCTATGTGGGACCAGGAAGGTTCACCTGGCCAGCACACCTCAGTATTATGGAGGTGACACAGGTTAAGGGGGCATGACCCTCCTGCCAGGGTTTGACCCTGCATCAGGTGCTAACTTGCTTACTGCCACTTCAGGCTGCATAATTTTAGGCACATTAATTGACCTCTCCACTCTCATGTTTTTTTAAATCTAAAATTGGGAATAAACCTAGCAGCTAACCATAAGGTTATCATGAGAATCAAGTCAGTTCATATTTTAAAGTATTTAGAAGGCATCAAGAATCCTGTCAGGACTATATGTGTTAGCTATATTAGTTGTAAACAATAACTTTTTGCTTCATATTATCCTACCCCTCACTTCCACACAGAGGCAGGTACATCTCCCCAACATACTTACATATCAAAGTATTCCAGGAAGCAGAAATAATACATGCAAAAGCAAAGAGACAAGGTATTTTCAGATACAACATGGATTGATTTTATGAGAAAATCAAGTTTAAGAGGGAAAATGGTGGGAACAGGGACAAGAGAAGAAATTGGGATACAAGTAATATGTATAAGAAAAAATACAGTTCTCAATACTCATTGGTCCTGCTTAGTTCCCCAAAGAAACAACATAAAGTCACAGAGTTTATCAAGCGCCCACTGGGTGTGTGAGCCCAAAGTTAGGCGCCACGGTACATTCTATAAGAAACAGAAAATGATGATAGTCGTTAAATATTTTTAATCTATTAGAGCACATAAAAGTGACAAAACACCAGTCCCTGTAATAAAAGGCTGAATATAGATAATAGCCACAATTACAATCTTCTCTCAATATTTACTATTCAGAGGAACAGGAAAAGATCACATCTAATGGGAGAGATGCAGACAGTTTTAAGAAGAAAATGGCATTTCAAGATATGCACAAAAGAAGGGTTGGATTTCGTGTCTGGAAATGTAATTTGCAGCATCTTTCTAAATTTTTAATGGACTGTCTTAATCTTTCTTTACTTCCTCAGCATAAAGCCAGATATACTCTCTAATTATGCAATTTCCAATAGAAGTTTAGCTACAATTGCTAACACAGTTCAGGTTGATTCCTCAAAGTCCTCTTTAAAAGTTACCATCAAGTTAAATTAATCATATGATTGAAACATCTAACTTCCCGACATTAGACACCAATGCAAGTTGTAACCTTTATTGGCAGGGAGCCCTAATCTTTCTTGGGCAGAGACAAAAAAGTCTAACATCGCATTAAATATTTACCCACACATTTTGAAAAATTTAAGTCTAAATTACTTGATGTAATTCAAAACCTTGAAACAACGTGTCAGATACACTGATTCGTGTTGATAGTAGTTCCACAATTCTTATTACTAAGATGGCATAAATGATGCACGAATTAAAAATGTAATTCACAAATAAAAATGAAAAATGAGTATTTGTCAAAAAAAACCTCTTCAGTTTGACTTGACTGCCATAAACTTTTCAGTATAAAAGATGCTAACTAGCAGGTAAGGTCATTTTCTGGGCCAAACATACATTATTCAAGAAGATAGTGCTGGCAGACCACGGTGACCTCAGGAAAGCTTGAAAGTGCAGCCCTTTGCAGACTGCATTCCAAATGCAGGAGCGATGAGAAAGTAACCCTGATGCTGGATTCCAGAGAGATGTGTTTTTCTTAACCTTGGTGCTCTGCTCAATATTAAGGGTTCCATTCTCTAGCCAACTTATTTCCTTCAGCTTCTCTTACTCAGAATATCTTCAGATAACAAGCTATAAAATATTTTAATAGCAGAAAAGGGCAATTGTGAAACTGCAACGCAGCAGTTATTTGGGGGCAGACAACATGATGTAGTAGGAAAAACACAAGATTGGAGGACAGAACGGGGTTTCCTCACAGCTGTTCCATTTAATGGTAGTATGACCTTGGCTGCTCACTTGCCTTCACTAAGCATCACCACTGAAGTGACTGGCAACGTCTTCTCTGCTTGGGGGAAGGTTAAACGTGGTAAGATATTTGGGGAATCTAGGTTATCATTTTCAGTAGCTAGAGACTTAGCAATGTCTGTTCTTGCACTTTCTGTGGAGACAGAGATACAAAGATCATAAGCATGGAAGCGATTTTTGAAAATACGACCACTGATCTAATTAGCGGACTTTATTTCCTCCTTTTAGTTCTCATCCTATTTCTTTGAACCATGTGGATCCCCATTTCTCCCTATAAAATTTCTTCTGCCTTTAAGTTCTCTCCCTTCTGCGGCATTCCTGAGGGTCCCACCCATGGTTCTCTTTCTCTATTTTAATAAATGACTTAATTCATATGGATTAATTTCAACCTTTATGCCAGTAACTCCTAAATCTTTGCTCCTGTGATTCATTTGCTATTTATAAATATCTAAATTGACTTCAAGTTGACTACTATATGTTAAATATCAAACCTCAGATACTTAATTTTTTCTACTTCTTCACCCACAATATTTAATCCATTACTTGATTCTGTTAAACATCTCTTAAATTGGCTCCTGTCTCACCAGTCTTACTGCTCCCACTCTAGTTTTACCCCTCATCTCCCATCTACACATCTATTCTATCAAGAAGTTTTGTCTTGGTTCAAGTCTTTAATCTCCAAGTCTTGAATCATTTCTCCCTCACTATCCACTATAGAAACCACTAATCACAATGAGGCTATTGAGTGCTCGAAATTTCATAGCTGTAGGTGTAAATACACACACCAGATTTTGAAGACATAGTATGAAAAGAATATAAAATATCACATTAATTATGTTATATTTATTACACATCAAAGTCATAACATTTTGGCTATATTAGGACAAATAAAACATTAAAATTAACGTATCTGTTTATTTCTACTTTAAAAAATAGAGTACATATGTGACCCGCATCCTATTTTTCTTATGCAATGCCATCTAACCCACTTACCCACTTTCTTGCCAGAATCATCTTTCTAAGATACAAATTGGATCGTACCATTCTCTCCTTTAATCCTCTCAAATAGGTTCTTAATGTCTTTGAAGCAGTGATGCCTCAGTGTGCAATTCCGCAATGCATGAGAATATGCCCTCCGTAAAACAAGCTTAAATTCTCTACCATGACTTAATAGTCCTCTCGACTGAGTTCCCATCTCCCATCATTACCCCACATCACACCCCGCCCACCAATGAACGCTGGCCACTTTAGTCACCCTTGACCAGTTCCATTTCCAAACAATCTGTTCAGTTTTATGGACTTCTATCAGAATATGCTGTTTTAAAGATTTGGAAATGCCCTTGGCTCAGCAGTCACTTGCTAATTTTCTTTTTAAAAATTTGTATTGAATTTATTGGACTGACATTCTTTAATAAAATTATATTGGTTGCAAGTGTGTATTTCAGTAATACATCATCTTTATATTGTATCGTCTGCACACCATCCAAAGTCAAGTCTCTTTCTGTCACCATTTATCTCCCCTACGCCCTCTGCCACACCCCCCAGTCCTCTCCCTCTTGTCATCACCGTGCTATTCTGTGTCTGTGAGGGTTCTTTGTTTCATTTGCTTAACTACTCTGACTTTTTCACCCAGCTTCCCACTTTTGAAGGTCCAATTGAGACCTGAAATCTCGGAAAGTCATTTTCCTCAAACCCCCTCCCAAGAAGAACAGATTACTTTCTTTTGTTCATCAGAAAATTTAGCACATGATTGTATTTTGTACTTATTATTTGTCAAGTTTGCTTTGCAAAGATACCTCATTTGAAGATACAGGATGGTACAGATCAGAGACTGATGTATTTGCTAAGCCCACATATTTTTCCTAATTATATTCTACTCTATAGTAGATTAATTCTTCCCCTTTAACAGAAAAATTAAGAATTAGCTCTTCCAGAGAATACACCGAGAAGTTTGGCTTCAGTTGGAATTAAGAATTAAAGAATAAATTCTTTAGAAGATGAAAAACACAGTTGTCATCTAATAATTATAGTAAGTGATGGTTTCTACCAATCATAAAAGTATCATCTCACTAATAGAAAGTAACACATGCATTGGAAATACCATTAATAAATTATAAAATTATGTTTAATCAAAGTGGGCATAATGTATTTAACCCTGGCTTTCAGGATATCTTAAACTAGATATTATGTTGGGAGAGTCCCTCTCTCCCAGGATCCGTGGGAAATAATCAGTCAGAACTTGTCTAGTCTGCTTCTGGCTTGCTGAGATGTATCTAAAAAGAAGATTTATTAGTGAGCAAAAGAGGAATCCAAACTATCTTTAAAGGGTTTCCAATTGACCACATGGTTTACAAGGAAACAGTTAATACATCATATTTGTCGTTTAGTTTCAGACGAGGAAGATGGAGACAAATGCTGCCGTCGGCGGAGCGGCTGGCTAAGTGAGAAGGGTTCAGTCAGGACATGCCGCTGTCAGTTACTTAAGGAGGAATTGTGTTCATTCACATTCCTACAAGCTTTTAGGCCAATATCCTCCTGGTCTAGTGCCAATTTTTAAAGGGTTTATTGGATAATGGAAAAGGCACTGAGAGACTAAATCAAATTAGTCTTCTTGAACTAAGTACATATACCTTCAACTGGGGTTAAATATAATGATTTAAGTTTCTACCACGTGAAAATGAATGCATTATTGAATATAAGAAAATTCTGATTGTCGTATACGTTATTCTATAGATTATAAAAGTTGATAACACATTTAATTAGTACTTTTTGTATGTCTGATATTATGCTGAGAATTTTATGTTATATTATTTCACATAATTATCAACACGACTCCCTGAAATATACAGGTATCGATTAGAGTTCTTGGACATAAAGCAGTAAGCGATACTTCTGACTCATTAAGCGAAAATGCAATAAAAGACTTTCGGATCTTTCAGACCTAACTGGAGCTGAAGAACCACCGAGCTTGCAACTGGAAAGAAACCGACAACAGCCTAGGGTCTACTAGGGATATCACTCTGCCACAGGTACGACCTCCAATAATTCTCTTCATCGGTTCATTACTCACTCCTGCGCTGAAGCCCAGGAGACATATCTGACTTGCCAAACAGGTCGTGCAGCCCCTCCAAGGCAATAGTAGAGGAGTAGAGGGTGGGCCTGACCTTTTCATTTTCCTATACCTCATATAGGAAGTATTTTCCACCAAAGCTACACACGATTGAGGAGAGGGTCCTTTCCCCAAACAGAAATCAGAGTGTTAGTACAAAGTATATGTAAATGTTAAGTTAGAAATTAAAGACATTTACTAGAGTTCACCATCTTTGTTCTCTAGCATCCACATGTACATCTCAGACTTCTAAAAGTGCTCCCATCTGAAAAAGTAAAATGATCCTCTATAAAACAGAAAACGCCCTTATTCTTCTCCCCTCAACATTAACTTTGGTTTTGCAGTATCTTATACCATTGCCCAAAGATAATGGAGATTCTTTAAACATAATTAGTCAAAGTACCTGATTTTCAGTGTGTATGTACTGCATAAATATAGGAATTTGAGTGTATCATTGCTTGCTTTATTCCATTCAGAGTCATCAACGGCAGCCACCCTACCCAACAGTTCCTGGATTCTCCACAGCTTTCATAAAATTATCTGTGGAAGCTATGCATCAGCAGAGTGGCTTACCTCCCAAGTACATCCAGCTATAGGTGATGATGCATTTTTCCCTACCATCTTACGTCCCTTTTGGTTAAATAAAGAATAAAATGCCCAAATTTGCCTGTGAGTCCCAGTATCCATGGTTTGGTATCACTTTATTTTTCAGTGGCTTTTCTGATTCCACAAAACAATAGCAACAACAACAAAATTATGGTTGAGTTTTAAAAAGATGGAAAACATAATTAGAAGATTATTAGAGCACCAGAGAATTCATGGAAATTAAAATCATTTGCTTGAGAAAGGGTTAGACCTCAGATGTTTCCATATTTTTAACAGGCAGGGAAGTCTACCCCTCCTTGGTTGCAGTGCCTTACCAGGGCTGCACAGGGTGTCTTCAGAGCTTTTCAGAAAACTCAATGGAAAATCTAGAGCGTTTACTCCTTTTGTTAACGTGAAACCTCTGTCTCTTCAAAACCTCCTGACTTTAAATGTCTGCTTCATTCCTTAGGTTCTCAACAACTGCTTTCTGCTTTGTTTCCTGGATTCTTGCCCTTATGTGAGTAGCCGGAGAAGTCGGTCTTGAAGAGAAACTGCGAGAGAAACATCTCATTCACTTTTCTATAGCTTTCCACTCTCTGGGTTATTGACTCTGAATTCTGGCTGCTTGGCCCAGTTAAACTGTGGCACATTTCAGAATTTAAGACTTCTAGCTTCTCCTTTGTCTGCATCAAAAACAAGCAAATGTCTCAGGGGAAAAATGGAGGCAAATATCTGGCTGACCTTAAGTTCTATCCATTCTTCAGGGCTCTAGCCCTTTAGATCTGGATGCCTTGGTTTTTCTATTTAATAAATTGATTTTATATTTTGTCCAGATTTTGAAGATATTGTTTTCAGGAGGATTAGTCTATTAGAACTGCTCCATTGTAGCCAAAAGGTCAAAATCCTCCTTTAGCTGGGTTTAGTTTCAGAGTATTTGAATAGAAGTCAATTATTTAGAATTTCTGTTGTGTTGGCCAAAAAAGTCTATGTGGTTTTTTTCTGTAAAATAAAAGACACATTTTTCATTTTCACAAATAACTTCATTGATTTGGATATTTTGAGTATGTCAGTTATCTCCCACGTGGTATAATGTTGATTGTTCTCAATAAATGTCTTGATTTGATCTTTATCAATTTCGACTGGTCTACCTGACTGTAGAGCATTGTCCAGTGAGAAATCTCCAGCATGAAACTTCGCAACCACTCTTGACACATTCAATCAGTCACAGCGTCTTCTGATACACTGCTCAAACCTTTGTGTTTCAGCTGTTTTTACCTTTCTTGAAATAATTAAGCATATGTCAAAAATGGCACTTATTTTCCTCCATCTTCAATATTAAAATGGCTGCACAAAAATTTACCAATTTTGATTTTTTTTACTACATGCCAATATGATGACAGCTGTCACAATACAACCTAAAATTGTTTCAAATGAAGTTAAAGACAACTAAGCACGAGAGCCATCATACAGAAAAAAAACACACTTGTTGGCCAACCCAGTAATTCAGTTACATTACGGATGATAGAACAATTCACTAAGATAGCTGATACAGGAAGAAAAAGGTAAGGAAGCCTGGGTGGAGTGCTAATAACTATAGTTTAATATATAATTAAATTATACTAGAGAGAAAAAAGATGAATAAAGATGGTAATTATAAAGAATGTGTTCAAATTTCAATCACACAGAAACACTGTTTGAAGCAAACATAACAATATACTTTCTCTATGTAGACAGTTCTGTGGCAAATATGAGAGCATCCTACCACAAATCACTTCGTTGCAAACATTGTCGACACTCTTATTTTAAGAGTACCAAGGGTTGTTCTGAAATATTCCACTAACCAAACTTCTGAAGTCAAATATTTTTTACTTAATTCTGTCTAAAGTAAAATTGTAGTTCTTCTAAAATGAAATCTTGATGTGCTTGGTTCAAAGTATTGGAAAAGGTTATATTTTAAGAGGGGAAAAAAGGTAAATGGCATTGCTGATAGCTTATTTATGTCACCTGTTCTTACTCATCTAAACTTGGTAAAATCGATTTGGCAGAACAGAAATTCCAAAACTCACAGAGCCTGGAAACACAGATTTTGGAGCCTCTTTGGCTGATCTATGATCTTGTCTTTATTTTGCTTGTTAAATAATAAATTTAAAAATATATCGATATATTCGAAACTCACACTGCTTTCTCAGGTTCTCAGTAGTCTTTCCAACCTAGATACTGTTTTGTTTTTTTTTTTTTGGTTTTTTTTTTTTTGGCAAGACATGTTAACATAAAACAAAGTGAGTCTGGAAAGATGTTAAAAATTAAACCTGTCACATACAGAAGCGAGCTCACAGAGGTCTAGGGGCAAAACCTTTTCAAATGGATAACTGTTCCAAAGGTCATAATGCAGACCCAGAAGCTTTGAACTAATTAGATTGAAAATCTTGATTCAGCAAATGTAGTTTACTTACTACAAATCACATTTGACCTCTCCCAAATTTAGAAATGATTTCCATTACTTGTGACATTAGCATGATGCCTCTGTAACTTTCCATCAATGTTAGAGGGCAAACCCTCTCAACACCGGAGATGATTCCTGAGTGCTGTACAGTAGATGGTACTTTACCTTTAAGCTTGTTTTTATAAATGATAATATCTCTCTTTTTTAATATCCAGTGAAGGTACTTTTCAACATACATGACAACAGGACTATAAAACAATCACAAGCAAAGGGTATAAACTTGTTTTCCAAATTGAATTTGCTTTATAAACAAAAGTCACACAGTGTATATGCCATATGGAAACTGAAAGTTTAGTTATTCTTACTGTTCACCATAAAAACTAGTTATTTTTTATCAATAGTACATGGATCTAATTTATCTTATATAAGTGACTAGAAGCAAGTAAAATTAAGGAGAGGTACATGAATGAAGAAGCAAGTTGTTGTAATGTGTATGTGGTCTGGCTAAGCTATTTTATCTCTGTTCAAATTCTAACACATCACATAAGCCATAGAAAGGTGCATTGCATACTAGGAGAATATAGACAAAGTGAGGTGGCTGCCTGGCTCACAGAGATTCCCTCTTCTCTAAGAATCCAGGTAATCCAAGAGTACTCTCACCTCTACCCTAGATAACTGCGTGACCTAAGCCAAACTAATCTACTATTCCTCTGGGTATCTAAACTTCATAAGAAAAGCAAACTGACCTGGTAGTCATTGGAGCTGAGTCAGCTACATCCAAAGAAAAAACAGAGGCCCTGAAACTCTTCTATTATAGTTCTAAAAGAGACCTAAGACTCAGTATTTACCTATTCTCTCAATTCTATCAGCTACTCCAATATAGTTCCATTACAATATTTATTTCTTCCAAAGCCTTCTATGCACCCAATAGGAATTTAACTGAAACTGGTAGAAATATATCAGGCTATTACCTCTTTTGAGCCCATACATGCATCACTCTCCCATAGAAAGGCAGGATAGTGTAGTGATGAAGGATAGAGGTATCTGTAAGGCATGTTCCAATTAGGAGGTGAAGGCAAAGAGTACTTATAAGAAGAGGAAGGGGAATAATTGCATAAATAGAAGGCAATCATTTCTAATGGTTTTAATAGGGTAAGGAAAAATTTCTGTAGGTGAAAATGATGGTAATTATAAAGAATGTCTTCAAATTTCAATTTGGTAGTCATAAATGTCTTTTTCTTGCTAGCCTGGCAAACAGTTGTTTGGAATACAATCCTACTTTCAGCTAAGTCCAAAGGTTATTTTCTCCAGTTTATATATTCCCAGGTCTGAGGAGTAATATGAGCTAGGCAGTTAGTTCCTCTGGGATGACAGCTGCAACTCCATTTTGAAGTGGTTCCATTTACATTGTGTATCATGGGAGAAAATGTTCTTGAGTCCTTCTAGGTGGGAAGACCAGAGAGTGACGCTGGAGTTGGTGTTAAGTGAAGAGCACTATGTGAAAACATGAGGCATTTTTATAGTTAAGGAACTCAAGGTAATATACTATATCTGAAACTTAAAGCATCAAAGAGAATGCCTAAGGACAAAATTGGACAAGTAGGCATGGATCAAATCATGAAGGAACTATGCTATGCCCAGGATCAATATTGTATCTTGCATAAAAGATATATAAGTTGAAAAATGTTTGCAGTTCCATGATGGTTAGAAAATACATTTTATTTGTAGGAATCAGGTATAAATTGTTATTACTCTATGGTGTAATATTATGATATATGAGAAATTCATATACTTGGTCATATAATTTATCATGAGGTGCAAGTAGCAGTAGATGAAGGGGGAGAAAATATTGAACTAGTAAAAAATATAAAAATGTTTGTAATGGCTTTATAGGACAAATGAGTTGTCTTTTTAGAGTTATCCCTAGCCACACTGGTCTCTCCAAATGTTAGGAATATTTTGTTGGTACCTTTGTTATATGTTTTATAGGTGCTACACCAAATGTAAGCGTTGTCACAGGTATGATCGTTTTGCTTTAAGGGATAAGTTCTCAAAGACAGGGGGTGAACTGCAATATTGTGATTTATAAGAAACACAAATTTTACCATTCAGATGATCAAATATATTTATACATATATTTGATCTTCATCCTCAGTTTCAAGCTCACAGCTTCCAAAACCTTTGCAATTCCCTGAGCTATAAAAGCAATGAGAGTATCTTTTGTTATAATATTTGGTCTCTGTCCTCAGTTTCTGAAAACATTTCAGAGCCATAAGTGTGAAATGGGCCTCCTGTTATTCATAACGTCTCCCTTGCTATTACAACTGGCTTTATGTTAATAAAGCTAATAAGGATGAGGACTGGTTGTCTGAGAAATCAACAGTGAATATAAGGATGGAATTTTCAATGCAACCCCTTCGTCTCCAGGGAGGGAAGAAAGGCTGGAGTTTGAATCATCCACCAATAGCCAATGAGTTCATCAATCATACCTATGGAAGGAAGCCTTTTCAAAAAGTTAAAAGGAGGGGGTTCAGAGAGCTTTCAGGCTAAGAAAGAGAAAACTTCCGCATGCCACCCTGCCAGCCCTCAGACTCCACAAGGACAGCTTTTGTTTGAGACCTTGCCCTATGTATTTGTATAATTGGCTATTGATTTGTATACTTTAAAATGGTTTTTAATAAATTGGTAGTTAAATGAGTAAATGGGTTTCCTGAGTTCTGTGAGCTGTTCTAACAAATTAATTGAACCCAAGGAAGTTGTCTTGTATTCAGTTGTTCAGAAATACAGGTAACAGCCTGGATTTGCAACTGGCATCTTGAATTGGAGGGGGTCCTTGGAACTTCCAGTTTGTAGGTAGCTAGTCAGAAGCACAGATAACAACCTGCATTTTAGACTGGTGTCTGATGCGGATGGCAGTCTATATTGGTGTCTAAAGTAGAGGGATGTCTGGTGGGATGGAGCTCATTACCTCTGGACTAGAATGCTATCTCCAGGTAAACAGTACATGAATTGAACTGAATTCAGACACAATACTATGGTTCAAGAATTGCTTGGGGGGGGGGGGAACCTACGCACACATACACACACTGAAATTAGACTTAGAAACCTCAAAGATAGGAATTCAATGAATGAATAAATGCTAATTAAGTTGTACAAGAAATATTAAATGAAACATTTGAAATTACCTATTATGAAATATAAATTTTACTATTAGCTGATTTATAACTTCCCAAGTCAATATTTCAAAAAAGCGATGTCAGAGTAGAAACAATACTTAAAGGCATAGGATTTTTCAAAAGTGTAGAGCAAAAAAATAAATTTAATACTCCCTAAAGACAAATGACTTAATCTAAATCTAGTACAAAAGACCCTGGATTAGGACCAAAGAGAATTTACAGGATTAGAGATAAAGAGTTTAGTTCTAGAGCTCTTGCTGGTTTTTATTCTCTACCTACCTATTAATAGAATATGTCTTAAAAACTAGTAAGAAAAATGCTGATTAATGCATTGTCTTTGTCCTGAAACATTATGTGAGCACTTGAGCAGTTCTGAGCAGTAGCAATAAAACTCAGGATGTCATATTCTTATTTATATTATTAACATTAAGTTTTTTATTAAGACCATAAAATATTGGGAGTTAAAAGTTGTAATTTGTATTTTAGTGTCTAAACCATTTTTTTCCATGTATTTGTCACTGAATTTGAATGATAGTAATAGAAAAGTAAATTCCATTTTCTACATCTCTTGGCTAAATGACAGCTTAAAACCATGTTCATAGTAAATTATATATATATAAATAACTTCTGTTTTTCACTTTAGAAAAGAAATAATTGGTGAATGAGGAACGACATACAGAAGTTAGCTCTTTAATGAGAACACAGCCTCTTTGGCTCAACAGCTATAAATAATGAAAGAGCTTTGACTACCTTAGCAGAGACCTAAAATACAAGTTGCTTCTGTGGATGAAAAATGGGCCAGACACTGAACCTGACAAGCTCAGGAGAGGCCTGCAGGGTGGGCCCCACAAGCTCAAAGACGGACAGTAACCACATATGATAGTATGAATATAAAAAATGCTAACTAAAAGTGGATCATGGCAGGTAGTCTCATCCCAGGCCTGTATCTTCCTTGACAAAGGACAGTCTTCACCTTAAATCTATTGTCTTTTTGCATCTAAGATAACATCCTTTTGGAATGTCAGAGTAATTCCCTTTTCCAAACCCCTCAGGACATACCCAGAAGAGCAGGAGACCACAGAACCCCTCATTATTATCTTGTTCCTCAAATACCACCTCTGTGTGTTATAAATTTGCATTGTTAACTATCCTATACCCATCAACGTAAAAGAAGTATGTGCCACTCCATTTTACTCTTGATCTAATCTCAGAGTGTTCACCTGTTTTGCTTTCTACCACCTCCCTAATCTACCACCAGCAAATTTCATGTAACACCCCTCCTTATGTCTCCTCCTTTGATTTCAATGTATAGGATAAGCTATAAATTTACCATTCTGGGGAACATTTTCTCAATCCATTGAAGTTTTGCTTCCCAGCAATCGTCATCAGCTCGGCTAAAATAGACTCATAAAAATACTCTGTAGGTGTGGATGTTTCTTATATTGACACTTCAAAGATAGAATTTTATGTCCTTCTGAGTATAAATCAGTCAATCACTAATAAACTGATTCCATGGCAACCACACATTGATGTTTTTCTCCCTCACATGGCTTCTCTCTACAAATAAATAAATAAAATATTTAATTAAAAGATTCAAAGTTTCTTTGCAATTATTTTTTAAAAATGAATCTGGGGAGTGATTTCTGAGGAACTGAGGCCCTTGGTAGAAGAGATCGTTGATAAGCATTTTGCCCTTCTTAATGATCCTCAATTCACACCTTACTAGTGGACATCTATTCTTGTATATAAAAGATATTTTTTTCTCAATATACCAGACAGAAATTTAACCATATAAATCTTTCCAATTGGATTCAATATAGTGTTTATAAAATCTTTAAGAAAATTTCTTTAAATAATAATTTACCTAAATCATAATCAAAAACATATTAAATTATCTTGGCCATTCAGTTACTTTTTCAGATTTAAAAAAAAAAGATTTTATTTATTTATTTATAGAGAGAGGGGAAGGAAGGAAGGGAGAAAGAGAGGGAGAGAAGATCAATGTGTGGCTGCCTCTCATGTGCTCCCTACTGGGGACCTGGCCTGCAAACCAAGCATGTGCCCTGACTGGGAATCGAACCAGCAGCCCTCTAGTTCACAGGCCCACACTCAATTCACTGAGCTACACCAGCCAGGGCCAATTTGTTACTTTTATGTCATGTGTGTATGACTATAGACCTTTCTTGGACTCTTTGCAGAAGGACATTAAAAAGTAATAAATCATATACTTAAAAATACTCTTTCAATCTGTTTAAAGTTAATTTTAAAGTGAAATTATCATATAAATTATAACCTGTACTTTTTTTTTATTGATCGAGACTGAGAATTTTAGCAGGAGAATTTAATCCTTGTATCTAATAAAAGTAAGGTTGATATCCTCATGGCAAAGCAATCATTATTCCCTAAAAAGTATTTCTTGTCTAAATAAAACATGAAAAGTGATAAATCATACCATGCACAAAATAGGCCATTAGACTTTATTATGAATACATGATAAATATGATGTCTAAATTCTTTAGAAACAAACTCTAAGGTGTCAATGAAGATACCTCAAGAGAGAGTGTTATACATTGTGCAATTTCACATGTAAGAACTTTGAACAAATTTAGGCAGTAAAAAATAAGCATGTGCAATGTTAAAAAAGAAAACTACTTTGAAATTTAAACCAATCTAAATTGTTTGAAACAATTATCTGGATTTCAGATGAAAAAAAGAACTACTATCCTGAGTTATCGGACAATTTCTTAGGGCCTTGTTTATGATATGTACCTAAAATTAACCTAAATAGCAATTTTGACCATTTTTCATTGTGTCCAGAATAATTTGATATTAAAGATAATATAGCAGTCTCGATGTATTGAAGTAATTGAATTCATTTTTTTTTATTTTTTTTATTGTTGAAAATGTAGAGCCTGAAGACATACTTACTGGCTTCAAATCCTATGTTTTTATGGCTCTGTGACTTGGGTTGATTTAACCTCTCTGGGGTTCTGTTTCCCCATTTCTAAAATTGGGATAATAGAGTCATAAGAGTTATTGTGGAGGTAAAAGTCTAAGTGCTCTCTATTATTTTGGCTATTATAACCAGAGTTCTCAACCTTCTGAAGCTTAAGTGAATCTGAAAGTAGGAAAACAACCAGGCAAGCTTCACTGTCTATCACCATGAAAGCCAAGTTTATGAGACAGGTGTCGGTGAGAAGGAAAGTGGTTCTATTTCAAGTGCTGGCAACCTGAGAAGACAGCAGGCTTATGCTTCAAAAATCATGTTAACATCTCAGTGCAGACAGGGGTTTTTATAAGGAGGGAGAGGAAGCAGAACAAAGAGATCACAGGGAGGGTGTCAAAAAGTTCTCAGTGTGCAGACCTGCATAGTCCATTCCAACAAGGGTCTCAAAACTGATCAAGCAATGGTCTGCTGTACGCCATCCTGGTTTTCGTCATCCTGGTTTTCGTCATCCTGGTTTTACATCATCCTGGGATGACTGAAGGTCAAAGTCTGTGTATTTTGAAGTTAGTTCCTAGGA
This sequence comes from Micronycteris hirsuta, assembly GCA_004026765.1. Classification (NCBI taxonomy): domain Eukaryota; kingdom Metazoa; phylum Chordata; class Mammalia; order Chiroptera; family Phyllostomidae; genus Micronycteris; species Micronycteris hirsuta. Next base: position 20,669 of record PVJI01001129.1, on the reverse strand, counting down.
TTCCTATACAAACAGGGTATTTATCTACAAGCTCCATATTAGTCAGAGTCAGCATTTACAAAATCAATGTAAAAAGAACAGTGGGGTGGGTTACAATTCCCCACTGTTACATATATACACAGGGAATGATACTTTTAAAATGAATGACTAGATAAAAGTAGGTCAAAATACTTTAACTTCTTGATTCTAATTTAAACAGAACAAGTTTTTTTCAGGACATTTATGATAAGCATTATAAGAATTCTTTGATGTATCATTCATTTTTAGCCCATGAGAGTAAAATTCCTTTAATTCCCTAACCAAAGAAAAATGAATGGGCCCTAATTCTCTTCATCCATCTTTTAGTTATTGCCATTGGGCAGTTGCTTCTGGTGCAGCAAATGAGTGGAAACCTTTCCAAAAGATGAGGTTTGCCTCTGATTTTTCATCTCTATACTCAATAAGTCCCTAACTAGAGTTTATCAAAATGTGTAATAAAATTGGTAGGAACTATATTTTATATAATAGACATCAGGGAATTAGAACTATTAATTTTAATATTATTCTATTACCTTGATTTGTATTAGATTGATAAATTATTTTTAAATGCTTTACTCTTAGAATATTTTATGATGAAGACAACATAATCAAATTATTTTAACAATTACAAAATAGATGAAAGAAAATAAAAATCTCAGTGCTCTAATATAATAACTTTTAACATTTTCTTTTATTTCCCTATTATTTTTATTTGCCTATATTACTTAGCCATACTCATAATGCATGTAAAATTTTGTATCTTAATTCTCCTAAGTTGGTAACATAAATTTCTCATTAGTACATAGTCTTCATAATCATTAGTTTTGATAACCGCATAATATTTATTGTAAAAGACATCATAATTAAACATTTAAAACTTCTTTCTTGTATATTCCCTAACTTAATGACTTCCTTGATGCCTAAACCAGAGACCTGGGAATCTCGTCTGATTCTTTTCTTACCCACATCCATCTTTCACGAAACAAGTCAATGATAAAACTCAAAATACTCTGTTTTCTCAAATAACGTGAATACAGCCGCCTCTCTTCACCAATCTGCTGCTATATCAGTTCAGGTCACTGTTTTCTCAAGTATGAGTTATTATAATAGTCTCTTAACTAATCTTCTGCCCTCTGTTTTGCCTGTCTCGAACCCAATATCTACTTTGCAGCCAAGGTAATTTCTTCTAAATGACAAGTCTGAGCAGGATGTTTCATGCTTAACATGCTTAGCCATGTCCCCAGTACTCTTAGGGTCAAGTTCTAACTCTTTCACATGCCACCCAAGCCTGCCCTGACCCGTACCTTGATAATCCTCTGCCCTCATTCCACTGTTCTATCCCTTTTACTGTGGGCTGTGGTCATAAATAAAACGTGCAATTGTTAAAATGGGCCCTTATTACCCCTGGTCTGTTATTTCCTCTATTTGACTTACTACCTTGTTCTCCTGTCCACTTTTACTTCTAACAACTGATAACTCTTTAAGATTAATTTGAGATATTACCACTTCAATTCAGCCTTTGCTTTAATGAAAGGATGAATAAGTTACTCTTTCTTTGTGCTTCTATGAAAGCCTGTGTTTACTATGCTAGCCCTTATTACATTGTCCTTATTTACTTAAAAGTCGGTCTTCCATATTCCAAAGCGAACTGATCAGGGTCCGAGATTACATTTCTTCCATCTTTGTTTTCGTTCCTGTGTTTTTGAGATGCAATTGACATAACATTGAGTAAGGCTACATAATGTGTTGCACTGGTGCAGTTAGATGATGCAAAGAAATCACCACAGTAACATCACTTATCACTGCCATCAACTGACCTAATTACCTTTTTTGTGTTAATAACCTTTAAGATCTACTCTCTTAGCAGCTCTCAAGTGTATAATAGAGCATTGCTAACTGTAATAACCATGCTGTACATTAAATTTCCATAACTTTTTCATCTTATAATTGGAAGTTTATATCTTCTGACCAATCTCTTCCCATTTTCCCCATTCCCAACCACTTGAAATCACCATTTCACTCTTTATTTTTATGAATCTCTAGAAAAAAAGTCTGTTTCATGCCTTTCTCTTAGCTTCTGGTGCTGCTAAGTAACCCTTGGTATTCCTTGGCTGACAGCTTCATCACTTCACTCAATGCTGCTGTGGTCACATGGCATTCTCCCTGTGTGTTTCTGTCTCTCCTCTTCACGTGAAGACATCAGTCATATTGGACTAAGAGCCCACCCTTCTCCGATATCACTTTATCTTAACTTAATTACATATACAAAGACCTCAACTAAATTACATACACAAGGACACTATTTCCAAAAGTGATTACATTTTGAGGTTCCAGGAATAACGTGAGTTTTGGGGAACAATATTCAACCCAGTTAAAGTTTGTTAATTATCATTAGTGTTACTAATTGGGGATTATTATAAACAAAGAAGAAAAGAAATGATAGTGGGTGGAACATTTTAAATACAGTTGTAAGGAATAGTATTTAACATTCACATAGTTATTATAGTGAATTAAATGTTTGTCCTTTTACAAAAATTAAGAAATATTACATTCTTGAACAAAATTATCTAACATTTTAAATTGGTATATTTCAAATTAATAAAGTTTAACTGAATTTATTTTCAAAGCTCATTTCAGCTTAACATCCTTTAATAATTAACCTTATTCATTTTAAACAACTTTATTGAGGTATAATTGATATGCAAATAATCTCACATATTTAATGTGGACTATGTAATAAATTTGGACTTATGCAAACACCATTACCACAGTGAAGAAAAAAACATATCCAAAACCCTCCAAAGTTTTCTTGTGTCCCTTGCTGTTTTGTTTTGTTTTCTATTTTTTGTGGTAAAAACATTTAACATGAGACCAGCTTTCAGTCCAGAGTTAAGATCTAGTCCCAATGAGAGATTTCTTCAGAAGGAATCCAGAACAAGAGAACTGGACATAAAGCTATTCAGCCTGATGTGCACCAACAAAGGCACCTGGGTGTAAATCTGGCACATGTGTTATAATGGAAGCAACAACTCACTACTGACAAAGATACTTCTACTATAGCTCAGACAAGTCTTTCCCAGCAGGTAGTGCCTCTGATCTAGTATCTTTATGATATGAGACTTCCAAGATTTCCAAGCATGTAGGTACCAAATGAATCAGATTACAAGTACTATGTGACTGTGGAGTAGGTGAAGCATATGGATGTATAGAACTACTGCCTGAAAACTGGAAAAAGTTGGACTCAAGCTGATATTTGAAGGAAGAATCTGAAAAGTGCGGTGGAGTGATCAGGGTACTCCATGCAGGAAGCAGAAGGTAACCCAAAGCCCAGAGATCGGAGAAGTTTTCCTCCATTTCTGGGAAATGGGAGCAGACTGCTTGCTATTAGGTCCATTTTAGCCTTGTGTGTGTTGTAGATGATGCAATCCTGATGAATAAGCATTAATTAGCACATATTCTGGGAAATTCTAAGGAAAGAGGTGGATTTATAAAAGAGCAACTTATTTTTCATATGTCCTGTCTACTATACACCAACAAAATGCATGCAGTAAAGAACTGATGATTTTCAAAATATGTAGATAAGAGTAAAAAATGCATTTGTTTTGTTTGAAGTATACAACTCAAAATTCAATTCTCCACTTGACTTTTTAATGATGATACTGTTGAAAATTGGAAGAAAGTAATGTTCAGTAAATTCAAGTGGGAAAGTTGAAAAAGAAAAAATCCTATTCATATGCTAATTCTTACGGAATATAAAATGGCATTAATGCCAGTTAGTCCCGCATTCTAAGTCTACACTAAAAGTGAAGTCACCATTTTTTATTTTCTCAAAAAAATAAAAATCTTTCATAAGAATCTGTAATTTCAAAGTTAAACTATTCTGACTTCATAATATAGTCAAATACCTTAAGGACATGAATGACACATAACTCTTACAATTTATAAAATATGTAAGGTAATTGCTCTTGTAAAGATAAAGGTTACAGTTAGAAGGTTGCCTTTAGTAATGTGCTCAAAGGTTACTATAGCAACTCTTCTACGTTGATCTGCATGGGTGGTCCCTCAAAACTCTCAGATGGTTGAAATAAAGGAGGAAATGAAGCAAAAGGAAGATCATTGGGAACACTTCTCAGCAATCTGTTATTATTCCTTTGCTAGGTCGTCACTAAATATTTTTAATGAAACAATGTATTCATCCACAGGGATGTGTTATGGCTATTGGAGTTGTTATTACTCTAATGATGTGAATTATATAGCAGCGCTACCTAATTAGTCTCCAAAAATTTATTTATTATTTTTCCCATTCATCCAGCTCCAAGAGAGACAAGAGATCTGACCAAACAACATGCTTTAAAATTTTGATGATAAATTACAAATCTTGGAATAGTAAAAAGTAGATGTAGAAAAAATTAAACATTTCTTCATAAGTGATTCTGTTCATATTCAAATTATCTAGGCCTCATTTTTCTACATTTTACAATGTCAATAATAGTGTTTATTTAGTAGAATGAACACCTATTTAGTAGGTGTTCCTAATTCCCAGGATGTTTTTTTTTTCTCAGCAAACTTAGGCCCAATTATGGAGGAAAACTGCAGCTTGGTAATACCTTTCATTTTGCTATGTAGTTTGAAACTAATAAAACAAACGGGACTTTGAAGGTGTCCTTCTTGTGGGAGAAAAGCAACAAAGAGCCAGCACTTCCGCTGAGCCTGGTGGCCTGGGCCCTTCAGACTGAACCTGGAAGAAGACAAGACTTTCTGAAGATGGCGAAACTCTCCTTCACTTTTCCTCCTATCTACACTTCTTGTGCAAGAGAACAAGGCTCTAGTGCTGAAAAGTACTTTGAAAGTACACTTATAGTATACCACTGAACAACTTCAAAAAGAGAGTGACTTCATTTATATTTTAAAACCAGAAACTTCTCCAACAGAGTCAATCCAATGAATACAGGAAAAAAAAAACTTGCCCTCTTCCATTTATGAGACTTGAAACGTATGATATATGTATATTTGTCTTTAATATATACCTTTTTAGCATATTTAATAATCAGGCTTTTTTCATAACTTATAAACCCCATTTATATTCTAAAAACTGTTTTCATTTTTGTTTCCATGGGTTTTTTCTGTCATTGTATATTCCCAGAGTATAATTCTATCATCTTTCACTATTATTAATGGCTCGAGAAGGTTGCAATGTTTCTTAATTAACTACTCCCCCCCCAAAAAATTTAATATGGGAGTACACTATAATTATAATGATTTAAAATTAATATCTGGATATTCCCCAAAGGAGAGATTCTGTGTAGCAATATTTTATGCAATTAACCTAATATGACCATAAGAACCACAGCTGGCCATTAGGAAGTAAAGCAAATGTTTGGGAGTACATGGATATATGTCATTTTTTGGAAGGGAGGGGCTGCGCTTTATCCAAATCCCCTTCCAGCTCTGGCTGGTGTAGCTCAGTGGATTGAGTGCCAGCCTTCGAACCAAAAGATCGCTTGTTCAATTCCCAGTAAGGGCACGTGCCTGAGTTTCAGGCCAGGTCCCCAGTAGGGGGCACATAAGAGACAAACACACATTGATGTTTTTCTCCTCTTTCTCCCTCCCTTCCTCTCTCTCTAAAAATAAAATAAAATAAAATCTTCAAATCCCCTTCCAATGTTTACAAAACCTCCCACCGTCCCATGTCTGAAGCTCCTATGCACATAATTAGTAAGCACCTGACCTAAATCAACCAATCAAATGTACTCACCTAAAAGCTGAAGCAAGAGATAGTAAAACCAAGGAGTGGTGGAGTACCTAGATACGCTGATACGTCTGGGCTCTTTTTGGTAGAATGGGCTTCCTTCGCTAACACGCAGTTGTGGCAGCACGGTGACTGCCCCTTATCATTTCCAGGGCATGTTTTTCCAGCTGCACAGTCTTCAGATAACAGGAAAGGTCTCCATCTTTCCTATTTATCATGCAAGTACCACTATTCTCTTAAAATTAGTTTCTGCGAAAATCATCCAGAATTTTTATTTGTATGTTTGTTTGTGTTTCTTTTTTAAAGAACTCCAAACCATGCTTCACAGAGAGAAAAATTTCAGTTCTGTCTAGAAGCCCTGTCTGTGACTTCTATAGGTCTAAAACAGTAAATTAGACAGTAAATGTTGTAGGCTGCCTCCTAGAATGGCACTTCAAATACACCTAACATCAAGCATTTAAGAATAAAAAAATAAAACAAGACTCTAAAATTACAGATAGCAGATATCATATATAAGAAAGAGATAAAAAGGAAGTCATTATCCTAGTAGTAAGTGATCTATAAGAGACCTAAATCAAAAGTTAAATACAAAATGCGCCATGATTCTTCTCCTAAATGAAGCGTGTTTAAGAACTTGAACAAGGAAGATTTGACTCTGCAGTTCACGTCCTTTCTTCAAGATCTCAAGCTTGCCCTGGCTGGCATAGCTCAGTGGATTGAGCGCCAGCCTGTGAACCAAAGGGTCACTGGCTCGATTTTAAGTCTAGGTCTAGGGCACATGCCTGGGTTGTGGGCCAGGTCCCCAGTAGGGGGCATGTGAGAAGCAACCATGCATTGATGTTTCTCTCCCTCTCTTTCTCCTCCCCTTCCCCCTTCTCTAAAAATAAATAAATAAATCTTAAAAAAAATCTCAAGCTTTATACTTTTAAAAATCATAATAAAGTGAAAGTAGAAAACTATTGAATGAAAAAAGATTTATTATGGGTTAGGTTGAAAATCTTTTCAATGAAAAAATACTATCATTTCTATGAAAGTAATTTTGAAACTAAATATTAGTTAAATAAAGATGAACATTACCAAGTAACTATATGTAGATACAGGAAACAGGTCTATTCTTACAAATAACCTTTTAAAAATATCACATTTTTTTTCTGATAAGGAAGAGAGAGTATGGCCTTCCTACGTCATTAATTTAAGGGTGCTATTTTTAACTCACTGCATATTTTCTAAACCTATTCAGTTAACCAATCTTACATATACCATTGGGAATATTTCATTTTACATGGTCAAAAAAGATTTTTTCTGTACTCACTTCAATTTCACATCGATACACAATGTTTACCTCCCACCAAAGAAGTTATCCTTTTTAGATTTAAATACATAATTCACCTTCTCAAAATTTTCTTAGCCTCATTTGTGTCTAATAACATAATACTGCTAATTTTCTTCAAAAATGCATTGCTTTTCCATAAAATTGCCTTCTGTGTTCTTCAGAATTGCATGTTGTGGCTAATAAATTTGAAATTTTACACATCTTCATAAATATTAGGACAATCAAGTTAGTGTACTGATCACTGCCCTTTGAAAGAGAAATGAATCCGCAATGAGATGACTGTATCTAGGGAAAGGCACAACTAGAAATTAATGATCGGTAAAGTCCAAATAAAAAAGTATGATGTTTCTTTTCCTAAAACAGTTGTCCAAGTTTCTTAAGGAATTTTAATTTCTACTTTTCTTTTAGATGATTTTATATGAACATAAAGCCTAATTTATACTATGCCATATAGAATGTTTTCAGTAGACATTTTTAATCTACTGCTCTCAGACACTGTCAAAGGAGGACAAGACATCTGTATTAAACATTTTTAAATGAACAGTGGGCACATCCAAATTCACAGATATGTAGGATTCTGCTAATAAAATATTTGAGAAAAATTAGTCTTGAGGGAACTTAAGGTTCACTGACTGGCACTGTGCGTTTTTTAAACAGTTGCGGGAGACCAGAAAGCAGGGGCTTCAGTAGGAATCATTGCAGATTAGCAGGAAATTTATCTTTTCTAACTTAACAGCTTCAAAGAATGTTCCTTTATTAGCAAGTGTGTAGTGTGGAGAATAGTAGGGAACACTGTTCTCTCCTGCTCTTGGACAGGTACTCATGTAGGTGAAAAGGTTTGGACTCTCATCAACCAAATTATCGATAATACCAATGGTTATTTTAGGTTTAGCAAAACCCAATTTGGTGGCTATGAAAGCTCGAAATCCAGGCTGGAGAAAGAAGTGAGGGGTGGGGGTAGGGGTATAGGTTAAAGCGGGGAAAGGACAGATGGGTTTGTAACCTCATGCTTCTCTCAGGGCCATCTCTTGCCTACTGGCTCTGCTGCTTCCAATCACAAAGGATACATTTGGATTTAAATTTAGAGAGTGACTAAGAAAAATAGTTCCCAAATTAACTTCTATCTGGAATTTTGTTATGATAAATTTAAAGCAGCAAAGTGAACCCCGGTCTGCACTAACAAATGCAAATTACAATGTTCAGAAATACTATAATTTTCTTATATAATTGTTGCAAATAAATCCTCCGGACAACATTCCTTGTTCGCGGCTCTTGTGAGAGATGACCAAACCTCTTGCTAAACATTCTCATAAGAAATAATCACAACTTCAGTGAAATCTCCCTGATTCTTGCAAAGGAAAAAAAAAAGGTTGAACTACAATCTCATAATGTTACTTGACTGAGAAGCATGCATACACATCCACAGGGACAAGTCATAGGTTGTTTGGGGTACTTATATTTACTAAATATTTATGTGAACTATTATTCATTTGGGCTTCCTTGAGGTAAGTTCCTAAATAAAACACTTAAATTACAAAACATGATATAAATTACCTCTCTTTCCAAGAGGAAATACACCTTGCATATTATTGGGGACTTTCATATATTTCATTATTGGAGTCATATCATTGCACTAGAAATATTCATTTGTGTGCTTCTTTGCCAACTGATTTCAAGACAAGCAACTGACAGCTTAGAAAATCTTGCACACATATAACCATCTTTTTATGAAAAGAATGTGTTTCTTCTCGCTATGATTTGATAATAAGGGCTATATAATTTGCCACATCAAACCTCTTTTGAATCATAAAGCCTTTAGTTATTTCCTTAAAACAAAATGTTCCCTAGATGAACAGTGCTCTCCTGTGATCAAAGAAAGGAACTGCTTGCGCCATAAAACAGGTTAGACCTGAATTTTACAGCCAGTGTTTCAACTTCTGTTTTCCATGGTTATTCGCAGGATTATCTCCTGTGTGTATTATGCCCATTTCTCTCTGAGCAAGGCTTTTTTTTTTTGCTTTCCAAAGTGAACATATTGTGCTACTAGTTATCTTTTTGGCATAATTGTAACTTATGTTCTTCTAGCTTGTTTTTACCCTTGTTCAAGTCATAGTAGAAAAGCCAGTTTGTAAAAAGAATAATATTTTTTTAGAATTAATCACAAAAGTGTCAGCAGATTGAAAGATGTGCTATTTGCAAAATTGTTCCATGTAAGCCGATGTGCTCGTGTAAAATTAGAACCTTGAATTCCTCAGTTTAGTCAGCCCTGTCTTTTATCAAAACATGAGGAAGATTTATGCCAGGCCTTAGAAAAAGAGCTTCTGAGGTTGTTTGCCATTTTTATTGCCCACAATTTACAAAGCATCAAATAGCACTTATTCCCAAAAGATTCCTATTTCTATTAAGAAATAGAGGTTTAGGCTTCCACCCAAGTTGTTTTATATTCATAAAAGGAGTTTCCGGAGGTTTCTGCAAAACCACCGTAATTTCCATGAGCACATTTATCTAACCGTTGGTGTCATTTTGGTGAGAAAAGGAGGGCAGCTAGGAAACTTGGTCCCTGTGAGCACTGATCCCGAACGCACCGCAAAGAGGTCTGTCAGAACAGCCGTCTTCGGGGAGGGGAAGCCAGTTGCTACATAATTAGACTCTGCCACCTAGATTAATGTCTTACAGAAAAGGCAAAAAAAGTGTGTGCCTCTCTTCAAATGGTAGACATATATCTATTTGTCGTAGGAAACGTAGTGCAGGATTTCTGATAAAGTCGTCCACAATATCAAAATTGATATCATGTTAGTTACTCTATGTCTGGATCACATATGGATAATATACATATTTAAATATATAAGTTCATATAAATATTCATTGTGGTGGATTTGGTATGCACCAGCTGTGGGTGCATTTGGGTCCTTCTTACTGCAGCTGGTGACATTCACAGCTGGCAGCTATTAGAGCGACCACCTGCCACACACCTGCCACGGCCACTTGCTGACAGTATGAGAGCAGTGAAACAAGGGATCAATTTCCCAGAGAGAATAAGTAAGACTCTAGGGAAAGAAAAAATCTCAGGGAGGCATGCAAGAATCTGACTTGTATTCTCCAGTGTAATCACGTTACTTGAGCAAAGAGAACATCAATACACAGGAAGAGAGCTTAACAAACACAAATGTTCACCAACTAAATCAAATGCCTCATTGAAACAATGTGCTAGCTAAGATTTTTAGGAAGATAAAAAGAATGAATTGTCTGATCTGCTGGTCATGAAACCACAAAGCAGTGAACTCCCAGGTAGCAGCAGTGGTGGTGAAATTAAGGAAGGATATCAGAGGGAGTGGGCACGCTGCAACACAGAAAAGATGGAAGCAGGTGTTCCAAGTACCTTCAGGTGAAATAAAGAGGAAAATAATCTTGACTCTGCTTAATTACTTTCAGTAGTTCTTGGTGCCCACCTATATACCTGCTCTATGTTCTCATAAGTTTTCCATTTTTGCTTAAGCTAGAAGAAATAGATTTCTTGTGTTTGCAACCAAAAAAGTTCTGACTAATGTATGCCTAAGGATTCCAACCATGTGCTTGTTAACTGGGACCTATAGATTGATTATGAATAACCATATTAATATCAATGACAGTAAATATAGAGAGGTCACTCTATTTAGTAAGTTGACCCATTAAAATGAAATTCTTTCATTGTCATAGGGCTCAAGAACAATGATTCTTTCAGGTATTATCTATGTGATACAAGTAGTTCCAAATGGCAAGTCAAGGTTCAGATGCCTACAGTGAGCATACTAGGTAAGCAGTGAACTTAGGACCATTCAGAAAATATATGCATCCAAAATTAGTTATCCCTATATATAATGTATATAAATAAGAACTAAGTTTCTTATTTCTAAGGCATGTGTTAGCAAATATTTCTATGTTTGTAAGAATTGACCATCGATGCATCAGAGCCACTCATCAGCCAGTGTCACCTCATCTTTCTGCTAGAGTCACCTCTGAAGTTAACTAAGGACACGTTTATTTTGGAACTTTATAGATTTTTCCTTTTTACTCAGACAGGACAATCACTATTGGTAGTGTAGGATCTAGAGGAAAATGAAAAGCCAATCTAAGGACTTGTGTGTGTGCGCACACACACGTGAGGTTGCACACATGGGCTTAAGTGGCATGTTTCTGTGGAAGAGCAAATTGAAGTTACAATTCTCAAACTGCCATTGTAACTGTAAATGACATATGCATATATTTTTCATTTAAAATTAGCCTTTCAAACTTTTTATCAATTGATTACCAATGCATGCAACATCTGAAGTGTTATATAAAATGTCTCCATATTTATCAATCAACAAATTAAGGCACAAGAAGGTTTAGTAGGCCAAAGGGGTCACACATGAACTTGATTTGCACCTATCACCAATATCGCCTTTTACTTTCTTCATAATCTACTATTTGTTTGCAGGTTTGATTTCCCCTTCAACTATATTTGTGCTTTGGCTACTTTGATCAAATTCAAGGATCCTTGACCAAATGTTGTAGGTAAAGAAACAATAGAAATCTCTTATACTGTCTTTCTTCTTCCTCAGCTGAGAAGACATACAGGAGTACTTTCTTTGAGACAGCTACTAAATTTATGTCCTTTCTGTATTTTGTCTCTTGGCTACTGAAATGCACTATTTGTATGTTTCAGCATTCTCTGGGTAGAATCTGATGTAATTTCTGGCAGATGCTTTAAGAGGGTTCCAGGCCATTGGATTCTGGCACCAGGGGCTTGGGAGGAAGTCAAGCAGATCTTTCATAATAAGGGATTGTTGAAAGGTGCTTTATATACTTCACAATAGCTATGAAGCTATTCTGTTACACATCCTTCTTAGCCTTGGTATCTCAACAGTCCTCTCATCTGCAACTGAGTGCACTGGCCCTTTCTTAATCCCAAGAGTATGCTAACATCCTAGTAGCCTAGTAATTACTGGCAGCTTGACAGCTATTCATGCATGGCTGCCACTGAGCCACGTAAGTGTGCGTCAAAAACACAGACAGAAGATTTCTGAGAAGAGCAGTCACATCCTTTCCAAGACGTTTTATCAGATATGTTTTACGTGTTTAATGTATTTCCATTGCTGTGTGTTGTACACTATTTTGGCCTTGCTTTAATTTTTATCTGATATGCACTGGGTAATTTATTTCCATCATTTCTGTTTTCTAGCCAGTGAAATGTGTTATTCTCCAGAGATTCTCTGTGTGAAAATATGACATATAAAGCAATGACAGTTTTCCTAAGGTTTGGGAAAAGTCACTGGGAAAATATCCTGAATGATTAAATAAATATCCCATTATTAAATAAGTCATGTTATTTAACCTTCGGAAGTCATTAATTTGTTGATATGTGGCAGAAGCTATAAAGCTTTAAAAAGACATTGCGTGAAACTATAATGTTACTATTATTGCTATACCAAAAAGGAAAGACAGTAGACTATGTTATTTCTGAAGAGTCTCTGAATTTGTTCAGACAATTGCCCTTAAACATGTATTTTTTTTTTTGTCAGTAAATTTTCTGGGGAGACAAATTGTTTCAAATCTCTTTTCAATAAGAATGACCTTGTTCATTAGCTTGAGGCTTAGTGTTAAGTGAATGAGAACAATTCGTTATGGTCCTTGTCTTCCCCCCAAGGGATCAGTTTAGATCCTATTGTAAAGCCACTTATATTGTAAAGTTTATTTTAAATTCTCAAGCACTTTATTCAAAGAGAGAGAGAATATAAATAAACAAACTAAGGGAAACAATGTTATATGAATTCAGATTGAAGTTTATGCCCCTGGAGACAACTGGAATGTCTGCTTGTTTGCTTTTTTCAATTGACAACATTCATCAATAAGTTGAAGCCATTTGGCCAGAATTCCAAAGCAATAATCCTTTCTCTCATACATTATTAAGTTACTTTTTGGCAAATCAGAATCAACTACAGATACTACTCGATTTATGATAGGGTTATACCCCAATAAACCACATTTAAATGGAAAATCTCGTACGTCAAAACTGTATTTAATACACCTAACCCACCAAACATCACAGCTTAGTCTAGCCTACTTGCTCAGAACACTCCTGTTAGCCTACCGTTGGGCAATTAGCTGGTTTCGTCTCAAGATTAATTACCTTCCTCTTTTTCTCACTGGAAGCAGAAGACACAGATGGCCATTTTACAGAAATGTTAAAATAAAAAAAACCCACAAAACACAACATCCCCAAAATGCTTGTAACAGAGTACATGGTAGAATATTGATTGTTTATCCTCATGGTTGAGTGGCTGATTGGCAGCTTCCTCTTGCTACCCCTGCTCAGCATTCACACCATTGTCAAGTGGAAAATCGTAAGTTGAACCATTGAAAGTTGGGCAGCATCTACATATTATAAAGCATGACCAGACTCACAAGATTTTAATAAGTGTGCCAATACAATCTAATTATTCTGGCCACCAGCCAGAGATCAAGTTCAAGATGGAATGCTTCACATTTTAGCTTTATTGAGGTATATTTTACATTTCATAAAATTCATCTATTTCAAGTTTACAAATCAATGACATTCGGTAACTTTAATGAATGGTGCAACCATTGTCATAAATCAGTTTTAGAATCTATTCACCCCCCAGTTAGATCCCTCATTCCAAATTACAGTTAAACCTCATTCTATCTCAAGTCCCAGGAAACCACTAACCTACTTTCTGATGCTATAAATTTGCCTTTTGGGACACTGCCCATAACTAGAATCCTACAAATGTAATCTCTTGTGTCTGGATTATTTCACTTAACATCAGGTTTTTGAGGTTCTTTAACATAAGGTTTATGATGTATCATGTGTCACGAGTAATAATTTTTTTGTTGGTGAATTGTATTCCATTATATGAGGACCACACTTTCCCTACTTGATCGTCATTTAAGTTGGTTCCAGTTTGACTACTCTGAGTAACGTTGCTATGGAACTTTTATCTGCAGTCTTTGTGTACACATGTGTTTTCATTTCCCTCGAGTAAATACTTACTAAAGTGGTTGCACCAGTTAACATTCCCACCAGTAATGTGTGATAATTCCCATTTCTCCACATCTTTGCCAACACACTTTGTTGCCTGTCATTAATTATGGACATTCTAGTGGGTATTAAATGGGATTTCATTGTGGTTTTAATTAGAAATTCCCCAATGACTAATGATGTTGAACATCTTCACATTTGGTTACTAGCTATTCATACATCCCCTTTGGTGAAACGTCTGTTCATATCATACAAGTCTTTTATCAAATATGTGTTTTGCAAATATTTCCTCCTAGAATGTTGCTTGTCTTTGAATTTTTAATGGTGTATTTTGAAGGACAAACATTTTAATTTCAATTGGGTCTAATTTATCATTTTTTTCTTTTATGGATTTGCTTTTGTTTCTGTATTAAAATAAATGTTTGTTTTTCCCATGGTTTCGAAGTCTTTCTACTCTGGTTTCTTCTAAATGTTTTATTGCTTCAGAACTTATACTTAAGTCTATGATTAAATTCAAGTTAATTTTTGTGGATGGTGTAAGATGATGGTATAAGTTTTTCTTTTTGCATATGGATATCCATTAATTCCTCCAATATATGTTGAACAGGCTATCTATCCTTTCATCAATTAATTTCTTTGGCACCTTTGCTAAAAATTAATTGACTGTAATTATGAGAATTTATTTCTATACTCTCAATTCTATTGATCAATGTTTAACCTGTATCAGTGCCACACGTTTTAATAACTCTACTTTTTCAATAAGTTTTGAAATTGAGAAATAAAAGTCCTTCAACTTTAATCTTATGTTTAAAAATTGCTTTCTAGTTGTTTGCATTTTCACATGAAATTTAGAATCTGTTTGTCAATGCCTGCAAAAAACTTGCTTGAATTTCACTTTGTTGAATTTATAGATTGGCTTGGGAAGAGTTGTCATCTTACACTGTTGAGTCTTTAATACATGCATGTGGAATGTCGCTCTATTATTTAGATTTTAATTTGTAATTTTTACTATATGAGTCTTACATTTATTTTTAAACATTTATTCCTTTCATTTATTTTATAGTTACGAATTTTAATTTTTGTTTTCATCAATGATTTTTATAATGCATAACCACGGGACCCTTGCAATTTCACAAATACAAATTGTGAAAGGGAAATAGAGTCAGCGGGAACAGTGGGCAGAGCAGAGGGCTGCAGGGGTCCTGGGGGAGGGCCAGACAGTCGCACACGTAGGTGATGTGCAAATGGGCAGTGATTAACACTTTCAGCCCTAAACATGGTGTTTATTAGTGGTCAAAAATGAAATGATGGCTCCAGACTTCTGGAGTTCAAACTACGGTTCTAACACACGCTAGACTTTGGCTTTAGGCAAGTTATTTAAAACGTCTCAGTGTTCTTATCTGTAAACTCTATAATGTAATACTACCTGTATGTAACTCCAACTTTATGAACTTGTAAAAATCAAATGAGTTTGTTAATAGATGTTTACAGAAGTTTTAGAACAGGACCTGCAACACACTAAAAACTCAGTAAACAGGTATACATGAGCATTCTTGGAAATTTCAATCAACTAACACAATGGAATTGTCTTTAGAAATGACAGTGTGAACTTATAGCAAAGCAGGTCACATTAACCAGAGGATAATGAGTGACAGCAAAGCTGAGCACATAGGACAATACTTAAGAGGTTACTTTTATTCTCTGCTCCTTGTGTTTTGAAACGGATGGACTGATCTAATATTACACTCCTGGCTTCCCTTTCCATCCTTATCTAATTAGTCTTCCCTATGGGAGAAGGAAGTTCTTATCGATGGATTAGTTATGGAAAAATATACTAGGCGTGCTCCTCTCATTTTCTTCCTTTATCGTGGAGCCATTCTCCCAGTTAAAAAAAAATGCACTATCTTTTCTTCCATCACAAGGATAAATCCCCAGGGGCCTGCTGGTTTCTACTCTGCCACTGAGTGAATAGTTCTTATGCTCTGGTTCAATATTTCAAAAGCCCACTTGTCTATATACCTAACCTTCATTCTCTACCTTAAGCTTTTATCAATAATTAATGTAACATTTCTGAACTCCAAATACTTCCCTCCCAGTTGAGCCTGAACCAAGGGTAGCCTCTCCAACATCATTACAATGCATAGCTTTTAAAGCATTAGTTTTATAAGACTGGTATGAGAAAGCGAACTATTGTCATGGAAAATAAAATCTCCATGGTCAGTGCCCTTGGGTCAGGTGACATGGAAAAAGTCTTAAAACAAACAAACGGTTATGGGGAGAGGACCTGGCACCAGAAATTCAGTTTACCTTTGAACAAGGTGGGAGTTAAGGGGTCAAACTCTCATGCAGTTTAAAATCAGTGAATAGCTTTTGACTCCCCAGAAATTTAACTGCTAATAGCTTACTGTTGACCCAAAGCCTTACCAATAACATAAACAGTTGATTAACACATATTTTGTATGTTATATGTATTATATACTGTAATCTTATAACAGAGTAAACCAAAGAAAAAAATGTTATTTAAAAAATCATAAGAAGAAAATGGTATTTACTGGAAAATCCACATAGAAGTAGACTCACACAGCTCCTACCTGTATGGCTCAACTGTCACCTGTAGTTATTCCAGGATTCGCACGACACAGTCTAAAGCTTTTGGGACTTCCAAGCACAAAGCAGCCAAAGTTATATGTCGATCTCACTAATCAGTGAGCTAAAAGAATTCTCTTGTATTGCTAGTTAACCCAGCTTTAACTCCAGTGGGAGGCAAGGCAGCAATCAAACGACCAAGGCGCATGGCAGAGACGTGCGGACCACAGCATGGACGCTGTCAAGCTTCAAGTTATATAAGTAATTGCAGTGTTTATTAAAATGCAAATTTCCTTGAATTACCTATAGAAATTTTGATTTTATATGTCCAGGCAGAATTCCAGTGGTGCCCACTGATAATTGCTTGGCAAACTTATGAGCTGCCAGCAGTTTCATGTGCCAAGGAGAAAATGTGCCTCTGTTCTTTTCTGTGAAACGATCAGAATTCAACCAGGGCCAGTTCTGTGGTACAATTGTCATGGCTGTCCATAAAATACTCAAATACTGACTTTTTTCCCCAAAGTCAAATGGGAAAGTTGGGCAAAGTCTCAAGGTTTTCTTCTGAAAAAAAAAAAAAAGTGTATTTTTCTCATGGGTCCTAAACAAATTACACTCTGTAGGCCCATGGACTATAACATCTACTGAACTAACTGAATTCCTTTGGCAACTACTATCTTACTAGGCCCAATTTCTCATCTGGAAAAGGGGAGGACAAAAATCTGACAATATGTGAGCAAAAAAAATAAAATAAAAAAATACTAGTTTTCTGATACACTGGTTGCCGAAGCCCATGTATAAATGCCTTAAGAGACAAAATGCAGCATAAATTCAGTGTTGAGTTCATCTTATTGGAAGACATGTAGATTAAAATTATAAGGTAAGTTAACCTTTGCTCGATAACTGAAATCAATAATATTAAAATAGTGAATATGTCTTACACATTTTAAATTTGACTCAGATTTTTTTGACCTTCCAGTTCCAATTAGAATATCTCTAGCTCATCCAGGAATTTGCTATACAGAAATAACTTACTTCCAGAAAGTTTCAAAAACCTAATATGCCATTAAGTATTAAACTCATCTAATACTATACATTACTATATATATAGAAGATGCAGCTAAGTGATTAAATGAAGAACCTTGAGTAAATGAGGAACCTTGAGCCTTTGTCCAAATATTCAGATACTACAGCTTCTCAAATCTCATTTGGGGTCATTTGTAGTGACAAAGAGACTTTAACCAAATACATATAACATTTTATTGAATATGTGTATTTATATGAGTCACTCTTCACTAGACCATAAACTTCTTGAGGACAGAGCTTCTGTCTTGTTTTTCTTTGTCTCTAGAAAACCTAGAAGTATAGTACTATAGGTAAGCATCAGATTACTACACTTGGAAAACTGATTACAAATTCTGATTCAGCCCCTTATTAGCTGTGTAATAAAGTACATTGCTTAATATTTTGAGGCCCTATATTCTCATCTTGAAGGAGACAATAAGACTTTCCTTATACAGTTGTATGAGGCTTTAAGTGGGATAAAATGGATACAGCTGCACCCGGTACCTGAGAGCAATGCAGAAATATAATAAGCAGCTGCAACAGTAGCTATAGCAGCATCAGTAAGTGTACATTCCTGACACAGAACTTCAACGCCGTAAAAAGTGGCTGAATAAATTGAGTAATGAACTATCTCTTCACTTCCCATCAAAAAGCCATGAAAAAGAAAGAACACCACAGAAAATGAAGAACATTCATCAACAGATTGCCAGATCCCAGATTAATTGCATCTATAATACGGTGAAGTTGACTAAAGTCATATCTATGACCCATGCACAATTAGACCTTGAAAAAACAAACAAAAAAAAAACAAGAAAAAGTAGAAGAGATTTAAAAGCATTTTTACTTTACATGTCCATCAAACATCAAGACCAACATCTAAAACAGTGAAGGAGTGACTCCTTGACCATGAGTAAGGACATGGCCTAAGATTGTCAAGATCTGGATGGAGATGTCCTCCTTTAAAGACGAAAATCCTCCTACCATCAAAAAACAAGTGAACATCAAAAAAAAAAAAAACAAAAACCCAATAATAGAAAATGTCTATGTCTGGAAAAACAATCAGTCTTAATCTTTGCCTCACATCATAGTCTCAACAAATCATATTTTGAAAAATCAATTGATAAAATACAGAAGAAAACAGAAATGAATATAAATCTAATAGTAATTGAGGAATGAATTCATAAGCTTAAAAACAATGAGAGACCTTTCAAAAATGAAAATATTTACAGTAAAGATTGGAAAAGATTAATAACTTCAATATATAATAAACTGGTATAAGCTGATGAGAAAAATACTAAAATCCCTACTAAATAAAAAGTACATGGAGACAGAGACAGACACATACATACGGGAAAATGTAAAGAGCTAATGAGCATAGAGAAAATACCTGGTAATTTAAAATAACTATGAAATGCCACATTTTGCCAATTAGTGCCAGAAAGGGGTGCCATGAACTGGGCACTCCAGTTTATCTACCAAAATGATCCTAAATAAATGCACACATCTCGACCAAATAATTCTACTTTAAGAGTACATAACCTAAAATGAAAATAAAATGTTAGCATAAATGTTCATTATGATAGTAAAAAACTTAAAAACAGTGTGCAACTGTAATATATATTAAAATAAATTATTCTACATGAATATAATACCACTTAAAATCATCCAAATCATCTTTGTAAGGTACTGAAATGCTTCTGGTACATTAAACAATACAAGCACTAAGCTTGAATACATAGTTTATATAAAAAAATTTATGTTTACAGAAGTATCAGAAATGCTCTACAGTGGTATATTTGTTTACATTATCACTTAAGGTGTTTTTCATTTATTATTATATGTTTCAAATATTCTAGTGATCAATAAGTAATTTTATTTATGTTATTTTTCTTTTTTGGGGGGGGACTAGAAATATTCACAGGCATTCCATTCAAAAGGGTAAAAGCCCCTCTCCCAAAGCTTAACCTCCAGGTAATCACATGCAACCAGTTTCCAGTTTCCTGTATACCCTTTCCAGAGATCCCCTGCGTACATAACAAGGACAATTTTTTTTCCTTAACACATCTGGTAGCATATTATATACATCTGTCTGGTATGTATATAGCACTTGGCTTTATTCCCTTAACCATACATTTTGAATAGATAGATGGATAGTCAGATAGATATAGAAGTATAAATATATAGATGTACAGTTTCTAGTTTTTTAAGGAATAAGAGTTATCACTCATAGATTATTTCTAATTTATTCTCAGTGTAGTAAGTACATAATTTTCACATATGAATATATCTACAGGATATTTAAAGGAATAGAATAATTATATCAAAGTGCACATGCATTAGTAATTTTAATAATAATTAAATGTCTTTTTTAGACAATGAACTAATTTACATAACTAACATTGATGCATGAGAATGCTTTTTAAAATTTGCATTAGTTTGCATTTCTTGTTATTGTAATAAGAAACAAAAACTTGACCCTCACTTCTCTATATGATTTTCCTAAGAAGTGATCATTATTGTTCTAAACTCCAAAGCCCCTTGTATTTTGACTGACCCATATTTCAACTTGTAGATAAGCCAACTGTTCATGCACTCCAAATGCGTGCTCATCTGGAGATTTCCTTTAAGCTTAATTTTCTTGTCAAAGTTACTCTCCAAGTGCATAGTACCAAAGCACACATTTTCAAAGAAGGTAGATGTTCCTATGTAACAGGGATATTATAACCTTGGAATATTTTGGGTCCTGTTAGAAATGTAGTAAGTAGTAAAATAGAAACAGGCCTGGAGGGCAAGCTGTGACTCCTAGCCAAATGTTAGTGAGATTGTAGTCTGTAAATAACTCTTTGTACCCTGCAGCTTTTGTCAAATAGCTTAAGGGTGCTTGCTAGGTTTGCAGTCATGAT